>PVJS01004862.1:0-66934 GCA_004027185.1 Glis glis | reverse complement strand
GAGGCCCTCCACAACTTCGTGAGACCCGGTTTCAAAATAAAGTATAAAAAATAGGGCCGGGGGTGTAGCGCAGAGGTAGAACGCCCCTGGGTTCAATCCCCGGTACCGCAAAAAAAAAAAAAAAAAATTAAAAAAAAAGAAGTGAAGCTGCCAAGCTAACCTGCAGTCCAGTCGACACTGCCAGACTCACGGGTACACATCTGGCACTTTACATCTCCATGAGCACCTCCTCCGACAGGTATGCTACATGATCCCAATTTACAGAGGAAACACAGAAAGCTTAAGTGACTTACTCAAAGTTACACAGTTCTAACAAAAGGCAGAGTTGTTGAACTGATCTCAAATTCTATTTCAATTAAAGTATACTCATAAGCTAAACTACTGAAAACTATTCATTCAACCATCAAATAGTTATTAGGTGCATGCTATGTACCCAATACATAAGGTGCATGCAATGATACAATTGTATGCACAATCTGATGCATTTGACCTATCCAATGATACAACAGACAGCAGAGAAAGTAAGTTAATGAGTACATAAATAATCCAATTTCAGATATGAAAGTCCAGCAAGTCCCATTCTAAGCTACTTCTCAAGGGCAATGACAGGCCTGACTTGATCTAGGAGTCTGGGAAAATGGAGTCTTTATTTGTATAATGCTAGATAACTTATAGAAATATTACGGAAGTCAGACTTAACTCAGGATTTCATCCTTTGCTAAAGGCATCTTCCCAGAACTGAGAAATACCACAGAGAGCTTGAGTTATGGCCTCCCTACCTGGCCTCCAGGCGGGACAGAGTAAGCCTCTATAATGGCTGGAGGCAAAGGGAAGGGAGCTATCTGCATGACCTTGGGGTATTCACATGGAAGTTGTCAAGGTGAGGGGACCTGGGTCTAGGCCTGATTTTACCCCCACGTAACCCTGTGACCTTAAGCAAGTCACTTCACCCCTCTGATCTCAACGTTTGGTGTCTAACAGCCCTCTGACCCCTACATTCTATAATTTAGAATCTGCACTTCCTAGGCTATCTCAGGCACTGGTGTTGCCAGGAAAAAGAGACCCCCTCTCATTCCCCTGGCTCTAGATAATTTCCAGACACCACTCCCAACCCCCAGGCATTGCTCAAACACTAAACAAGTTAAAAAATTTACAGCTGGGTGTGGTGGTGCACGCATATAATCCCAGTACTTGGGAGGCTGAGAAGGATCACAGGTTCAAAGCCAGCCTCGGCAATTTATCAAGGCTCTCAGCTGATGGACTGAACCGGTTCTCCGAGGGGACTCTCCTCCCAACCCTACCCCCATGCCTCGTGGCTGCTTCCCAAAGGATCCCGCCCCTTCCTGGGTGCCGGTCAGGCTTCTGGTGCACGCTCCATCCCACTGACCAATAAGTTTAAGGACCACGCAGGCCCCCAATAAGATGCAACACCGAGTCCAGCTATCCAATGGCAACGGGCCAACTCAGTTTAGGCCTGTATTTAATCCCAAGCGCAGCAGTGTGTGCTCTCTCTCTCTTTGATCGCCTTTCTTCTGACCCCCCACCGCCTGAATAAATCTCTTGGCTGCATGGCTGTCTCCAGTGCGGTTGTTTTTGCCCTTCATCAGCAACCTAGTGAAACCCTGTTTCCAAATAAGAAATAAAATCGGGCTGGGGATGTAGTTTTGAGGTAGAATGCCTCTGGGTTCAATCCCTACTACCACACACACACAAAAATGCAGCATGTCTGCCAGTCTAAGGAATGATCACTTGATTTTTTCCATAATAATGCCTTTCTTTGCTCTTCATAAATGTGAAGAAATATTATGACCACATGCAAACTGCACCACCAACTCCTTCTTAAATATTTATCCAAGACAGAGGACATTTCTGCCCATCATCCACTCCACTCTTATCATTTCTTCCCAATTAGGGTCACTCTTGGGCGGGGTCTAGGAAGAAGTCTGCATTGCTCAGTGAGTAAAGGGAAGGATTATTTTGGTTGGTGACATCTTTCATTGTCACCATCTGAAACTTACTACCACCCCAGAAGTGAAAGCCTGACTGGGGCTCAAAAGGACCCAGATAGGACTACAGTAGCTGGAAGAGAATTCTCCATGATGTATATTCATTTACTTAAGTACTTATCCCACCATGGTAAGTTTCTTTTATCAGGGATTGTTTTTTAATCACTCACATCTTCCTCTGTGGGAAGTTGTTGCTATGAGCAGTCTTCAGTTGAGCTGTAAAACAGACCTGGGTGTTAGTTGGTCCCAAGAGTCTCCTTAATGGTGATAAGACAAAGTGACAGCCATTGGGCGCATCCTAGAAAGGAGAAATGGCCACATGGGGAAGGGGTCTTAGAACCTCTCAGCAGTTTTACCCACACAGGTTAATGATATCTGATCAGACCTGAGAACCATAAGAAGTCACATGGCAGTTTTTGATTCAACATTCCGTGTCTTTATGTAGGAGCTGCCATGGATACAAAAATGAGGAAGTCACATTTCTTGTATGGAGGGGAAGGAATAGGAATGAACCAAATAACACACAACTGTGTGGTCTCACTAGAGCAGAGTGACAAAGGTGCTTATGACTTAGTCAGCCACAGGGGATTTTAAAAAGGAAGCATCAGAAGTAATAAAGGACATTAGACAGACACTTGAGTTGCCCTCTATCATTCTGTGAACTCCTCAATTGACCCCAACACCAGACTTTATCTTCCTCACATCCTTACATGGAAAGAACCAAACCAAGAACTAACTTCCCTGTCATTGGACATAGCTTTGTTAGCTTCATTCAGTCACCCAACAAATAATAACTGAGCACCTACTGTATGCCAAGTGCTGTGCTAGGTACCCGGATCTATCATAGGCCAGATCTGATGAGCCACTGGTCCTGCACCTCATATTAATGAAGGCTTATAATGTAGATTTAAAAAAACATCTCCAAATGATATCATATATGCAACCACAGAGGTAAACTTACAGGTTTAAGCTTCAAAGCAAACCACAATTTTCATAATCTTATTTTGGCAATTGAACAAACACATGTACAAGTCCTCTCCTATCCCCACCCATGGAGGTGATCCAGGTCTCTCAGTCTCTTCATCCTGCTGGGCATTCAGGAGGGAGCAAGACAAACCAGCTGTTGCACCTGCTGTCGTGGAACCTAGCATTCAGTGGGGAGAGAGACACAAACAAGGCCACATACCAGACTGATAACTGTAGGTGCTGTGTCGGGGGAGAATAGCATGATGCGAGGCTGAGCTGTCAAGCAGCCTTCGCCTCCCCTGAAGGGTTTGAGTTTTTGCAATATGGCATATCCATGTATTACTAGTCTGGTCATTATGAACCTCTGTATCGGGTACAGCATGAAAAGAAATACAACCGAGAAAGGGACCAGACGACATGCGAGAGGCCGTCTCCAATGGGGAGGCAGTGAGCATAAGTAGACAGAGCTTCCAGGATGGGCTCAAATAGCTACCACAACTTCATGGTGACCACTGTCTACAGGCCCTGTGGTTAAGTACCGCCCAGCCTGGATGCAAGCCTCCCATCCCTGGGCTCTGTCCTGGGTCCAATCACCTTGTGACCTCAGCTGTCTCCTGGGCTCAGTCGCCTTCTGACTTCACAAACAGAATGACTCATGTTCACATAACTGAGTAACAAGGATGATCAACAAGTTACTCTCACCCTGGTTTCAAACATGCTGTTTCATGGGAAGCAATAAGTCTTAATAGTAGATACCAGGTGTTCCTAAACTATATCCAAGCTGTCTAGACTGAAATGTCTCATTTCTCCATTTTGTCAACAAACTGCATCTCACCAACTCTTGTTAGCCAAATCCACATGGACTTCACACAGTTCCCTGGGCAGCAGGGCAGCCCCTGCTAATCAGCCTTCCTTCTCAGGAAAGCCTGACTACATATAAGTCATCTCAGGGCCTGCTGGGGAATAAAAACAGATATCACAGGAATGACATTGGCCATGCATATCCTGTTAATGACAGACTGGGCAGTTGTGACAGACACATTCAAGGATAAAAATGTTTCCTTATACTGACATTCTTTTCAATTTTCTGATTATCTTTTGAGATACAAGTCACATGGCAGGACTTGCAGAGAACATAGGCATGACCAAGTGACTGATGATCCAATAATGCTTCTAATTAGAGCAGTTAGACATTACCTGTGAATGCACATGTACTTTCTTTGGAGCATGCACTGTTGTTAGGGATATGTAAAACCAGCATAGAGAAATGAAATAAAATTCAACTGTGCAAAAGATGAAGAGAGAGAGAGAGGGAGAGAGAGAGAGAGGAGAAGAAGAAGAAGAGGAGGAGGAGGAGGAGGAGGAGGAGGAGGAGGAGGAGGAGGAGGAGGAAGGCTTTCTACAAAGGGTATGTCATTTTTGAGCTCTTCTCAGAGAGATCAATGGGAGCTTGCACACTGCATAGGCTTACCAGATAAAGTAAAAACACCCAGTTAAATTTGAATTTTGGATAAACAATGAATGATTGTTTATTTCAGGCTTATCTCAAATGTTGCATGAGTGTTCTGTATGCTTATTTGCTAAATCAGGCAGTCCTAATGGTGGGAGGGGGCAGACATGCATGCCAACCATCTTTCCTCTTTGTCATGAATATTGTTGATACCAGCATCAATTAACATTTACAGCACATAGGGAAAGAGGTCCCAATAGCTATAGGAAAGCCCTAAGATTATTCCTCCTACTTCAAACACTCTGGACAAGCCTACTTCTTCAGTTTCTTCAACTGTGAGCTCCTTGAGATCATGCACTTCACCTTATTCCTCCTTCGGCAGGACTTGGGCCATAACTTATATGTGATAAATGTTTAAAATACATACTTAATAAATGAGGATATAATATGCAATGTCAGTTAAAGGAGGAAATTTGGGGTGCAAGGGCTAAAATGACAAACCTGTGTATGGTAGAAAATACAGGGAGCTTCAAGATGGATGATAATAGCCAAATCTGTAGCTACCTCCATTATCTATGAGCAGAAACTTCGTATCATAGTAAGGCAATCAAATAACTTCTTAGTTTGGTTAGTACTGCTGAACTGTCTAAAAAAGGACAAAGTGCACTAAGTACCACAGGCGAGCAGGTTGTGGTGCTGGTGTGGGATGGAGAGTATATTAAATTGACAGATCATCACTTACACAATTGTCCATTGCAAAAACCTAAAATTAAAGGTGATGTCACTGCAAAAGCCCCAAAGAGCAATGAGCAGTTCTAACTGGGATTGGTTGGGAAGTTTTAGGTAGAAGAACTTATATGAACTATGTAAGAAAAGTGTGGCCCTCAGGGGAGCTTTGCATCTTTTATTTTGAAACAGGGTTTCACTAAGCTACTGTGCACTTACCTAGAACCTGAGATCCTCCTGTCTCAGCTTCCCCAGTACTTGGAGTACAGACATGTACCACCACACCCAGCTCATTAACATATATATTTAATGAAAAGCTGCAAGAATAGTACACTGAATTCCCCACATACTCTGTATTGTTCATATCAACAGAATTGGAGTCTTAGGGGAAACTCTGACATTTCCTTTTGAAGTACTCCATATTTAAGTAAAAATGGAATGTTGATTTCATTTTAGATATACAATATTTTTCTTTTTAGTGTACCTTCTTTAAAATAATAGTTTTGCCTTTCTAAATAAGAAACACTTGCTGACCACAGAGAAGCTTAAAAATGTAACTAAACAGAAATATGAGAATAAAAATCACTAATTTTTCTTTCAGTCAGGGATGACTCTTAAAATTTTTAGCATATATACCTCAAAGTTTTTTCTGTACATATCTGCATATATCTGTATTTAACAAAAAATGGTATCAGACTCTATATACTATCATGTAAGCTTGTTTTTAAGCTAAAAAGTGTATCCACCCAAGTGACCAAATATATTCCCAGGTGCTATTGTCAGTGTTTGCTTAGAAGTTTTTTATTTGTTTGTTTGTTTGTTTGTTTGTTTGTTTGTTTTTACTGATGGCTTACTTAACCAAGTACCTATTGTTGAACATTTAAATTGTTTTCTGTTTTGGCTGTGGTAAACTTCCTAACAGCTAAGTTTGTAAAGGTGTTATCATTATTTCTTGGAGATAAATTCCTAGAGAGAGAATTGCTGCATCAAAGATTATATACATTTTTAAGGCTTTTGATTCCTATCACCAATTTGTTGTCTATGAAATTTGTGTTAAGTCATAATCTGATACAAAAGGGCCCATTTTCCTAATTCTTTTTCAAAATAAGTCACCCCAAAAAATCTATCTGTGAAATTGAAATTTATACAGATAGAATATATAGAGTAATATGTGCAATAAGTTTTCTTTTCATAAGAACCAGTCCAAAAAGCCAAACTTATAAGAAATCTCATTTATCCACAATGAGCTTTTGATGCAGCCAACTAATTAGACAAGAATTTTTAAGCCAAATTTTCAATCAAAATCTGTCACTGTTGTGAAATTATGGCTGCTTACCATTTTAAAATGGCTATATTAAAATTAATGTACTTCTTTTTTTAAAAAAGATGATAAATTAGTCTCTTTTACTGACATGCCATTTTACTTTCCTAGAGAAAGGAATCCATTTGCCTTGATCATAATCAGAAGTTATTTGGTCAAAGTAAAGACCATAAATGGTGGATAATCATCATTACCACAGTCACACTGGTCCAGACGTGAATTAGCTTGGCTGAGATGGGTAACCTCCTACCTGTATGCCTCCTCAGTGAAAAGCAAACACAGGAAGAAACAAAATTCTTTAGAGTCCAGAACCACAAAGCAAGAAGGAAAATAACTAAGCAAAGTTATAAAATACTGTCCAAGCTATATCTAAAAGAAAAGAAAATGTATGATGCTACAATAGAGAAACCAATGAAGCAGAAAAATATTCTCAAATATACAATCTACAGGGGGACTTCTAAGAAAGATGTCAGAGGTATCTGAAATACAAGCCAGAAATGGATTTACCTAAAGGGAAGAAGAGTCGTGAAATATCAACCTCTTCTAATAGCAACAGAAATCCAAGCCAGCTTAGTCTTTTTGATAAATGTCATGCTATATTGACCAACTCTGTTCTTCATATTTTTTGAGACCCAGAAAAATCAAATGAAAAGAGAAAATGTCCAAATACAGAAGATTAATTTGTCAAGGTTGGAAAAACCTAAACTAAATTATGCTCTGGTGAATAGACATGAATAATCATAGTTTTTGGTCAATGAGAGAGGAAGTTTGGTTTTAGGGCCAAGTGTAAAAACATATTTTCCTAAAGGATCGCTCTGTCTTATGTAGTAGAGTTGGGTGGTTTTTTAAAAGTTTTTCATTTTTATTTTTTACAGTACTGGGAATCGAATTCAGGGTCTTGCACATGGTAGGCAAGTACTCTGTCACTGAGCAACATCCCTTCCATGTCAGTTTTGTTATGATGAGTCTTTAGTGCTAGGATGGGCCATCTAGCCATCTAAGATAGTGCTATAGTATTACTCTACTCACTTTTCTTAAAAAAAAATGTACTTCCAAAGTGATTGTAGTCACCTGAAGGCAAAACAGCCTCAGAGACAAAGGAGAAGGGATGAAACTATGATAACTATAAAATGATCCTCCCCCTAAAGATGTTCAGGTATATAAGGACACCTGGAAGAGTACTTTAAACATCATTTTCAACCTTGGGTGTTGCAGATTTTTTTTAAGCTTAGAAAAAAAACTGAGCGCCAAGGCTGACATGACTAAGTACTCTTGGCTGGTGCTTCTAGTGGGGCTGTCTATGACCCACATCCTATCTCAGCACTGTGACTCTCTGAATTTTCATTTGCATAAAATCACCTTTCAAAGTCTAATACATCTGATAAAAATGAGAACACGGATTCCTGTAGACTGTTTCACAGAAATCAAAGCTTTAGAATTGCCCAAAAAGATCCTGTTAGACACCCAACTTGTGGAAAGGGACATCCAGGACATCTTCTATGAAATTTCCATACAAGCCATCAATATCTTTGATCAAAACACCTTCAACTCTACTTGGGACCAGGAACTCCTGAGTGAATTCCAAATGGATCTTTATGAGGAAGCAGAGTACCTGAAAGAATGCTGGCAAGAAGAGAAAAAGGAAAGTGAAGACATGAAGGAAATGAGAGAGAGTGAGATGCGCTCGCTCCAGCTACACAACCTAGAACTGAGGAGGTATTTCAACAGAATACTCAAGTTCCTGAAAGATAAGAAATACAGTCGCTGTGCATGGGAGATCGTCCTAATGGAAGTAACAAGATGTTTCCTATATCTTGAGCAATTCAGAAGACTATACTACAAATGAAACAAGGTATATTTTTAGAATTAAGATTCTAATTTCCTCCAAAATCTCCTTCTCCTTTTCCTCCATCTTCATCTTCCTTTTAAGGATGACTGTGCTATGCTGGAATCAGTCCTGTCCTCAGTCAGACTGCTGGTAGTGTCTGTAATGTTTGTTGTCTTTAACTAAAACTTGACCTTGGAACACCAGCCACATTCATCTCTCTAAAGAGAATTAAAGCCAGCCAGACTTAATGGTGCACACCTGTAATCCCAGTACTTGGGAGGCTGAGACAGGAGGGCCGTGGATTCGAAGCCAGCCTCAGCAACTTAGCAAGACTCTGTTTCAAAATAAAATAGGACTGGGGCTATAACTCAGAAGTAGAATGCCCCTGGGTCTGATTCCCAGTACCCCCCCCCCGCCACACACACACAAAGAGAGTTAATGCCAATCATCTCCTGCATGATCCTATGAATTTAGTTAGAAAGTCTGGAAGACAGGTCTAAAGGAATAAGATTTCCTCTCCACCTTCCTCTTTTCTTTGGTCATTTTATATTGGCTTTGCTCTGTCATCTTTGACAGTCTCCAAGACAATGGCTAGAAGACAGGGAGCCAAGAATGTTTCTGCCAAGGCTGGCTGGTTTATTCTAAAAAGTCCAGCACATTAAAAGAGTTCATACAAACTCTGCAGAGTCAAAACCCTCCCCTACCCTTTCCAGAGGAAAAAAGGTGGCCATTTGCTTGTCATATTGGTTTGTTTGAAATGATGCAGTTTGAAGAATGATATGTCATTACTTTCAAGAGTGAAAATCCTTAGTGAAATTTAGATGAATGGTTGAATTAGATGACCACTAAGCTCTCACTTAACTCTTAGGAACCTATGATCCTAATGCAGAGAGCTCATTATGCCTGATGTATATTGTTTTATTCCTACATCTAAAGGCACAGAAAAATGCTGGGAAAAGTACAGAATTGGTCTTTCATTGTGTGCCTCAAATCAATGCCTAGAGTCATATTATGGAAGAATTTTAAATTGGATTTTCCAACTTGGAAAAACTACTTTGTCAAGCAAGTAAACTAGCCATTCTAATAAAAGGTGATATTTTAATATCTTTTACTTTTTTAAAAGTTATTTTGTATCCAGATTATCTAGATTACTTAACTCTTGTATAGTCCTTCATCTGTTTAATTCATCACCTAGCTAAATGAAACTTCTTCTTTCTTTTCTATTTCATTTCAGAATCGCCCACCTTCAAGAAAGACTTAACAGAGACTGTGGCTACACAAATGCACAAAGGGCATGAAATATACCTAGTTCAGCTCTTGGGAGACCTCTCCTGCTAATGCTATTAACAGCATCTTGCTAACTTGTTCAGATTCAAGATTGTTCCAAGTGCAAGGCTCAATACTGTACAGTCAAAGAAAGTCTTATGATTAAAAGTGAGGCAAATTTCATTCAAAAAGAAGAAATTTTTAAAAGAACAAGTTATAGATCCTATAAGTTATCAGCAGAAGGATCACACAATAAAATGAGTTGGTATAATCCATTTAGAGTTGTTCCAGTTGAATAAAAAGCACCACATGCTGTAAAGGAGTTGGGGCATGCAAGCTACTAAGCAGGAAATACACATTTGATATTTTCTATGAATTGCTCTAATAATGCCTTTGCCTATTCTAATGACTCTGCTGGGATGGTGATAGTTACTTTGGTAATTTATGGCTACAGTCTTGCCAATTGTTTGCTATGCAAGAGGAAAGAGAATGGGCCAATAAAGCTGACACTTCCCAAGCAATGCAGATCATCTGATTGTGTGGGCAGGGGCAGCAGTCAGAGCAGTATGATTTTATAAACAGCACATCTAACAAGAAGAAGAAAAGGAAGAAGTGGAGGAGGAGGAGGAGGAGGAGGAGGAGGAGACCTCCACTGAAATAAATGGTTAAGGACACAAACTGGCATCACCACAAAGGAAGGAATGCTAACAGACAAATATGAAAAATGTTTAATCTCACTTTTGATTAAAGAAATGCAAATTAAGTCAACAATAAACTTCTCCCCTCCCATCAGTATGGTAGAAATGGAAAGTAATGATAATATAGAGTGTGAGTAGAGTGCAGGGTACAGGAAACAGATCTTTTTGTGTGCTACTGGGGGAGAGGATGAACAGGGCAATATAGCAGTCTTCAATATCCTGAAAAGTATACCAACCCCTATCACATCTCCAGAAATTTATCCCAAGGAAATAATTGGGTAAGATTGTTCACTGAAGCCTTGTTTATAAATCTCCTCCTCCTCCTCCTCCTCCTCCTCCTCCTCCTTCTCCTCCTCCCTGTTCTTTTTCTTCTTCTAATTCTCAACTCTGCATATTTTATTTTTCCTGCAATAATTTTGGGAGGAATTTTTAAAATTCTAAATTTAAAGTAAATGCCCAATCTTCTCCTGTTTTCTTACTGGAGTAGACTTGGACAAGCACTGTCTTGCTTTTTTTTTATGTGTGTATGATACTGGGAATTGAACCCAGGGGCATTGTACCTCCGAGCTCCACCCCAGCCCTATTTTTTATTCTTTATTTTGAAACAGGGTCTCACTAAGTTGCGGAGGGCCTCACTAAGTAGCTGAGGCTGGCCGCGAGCAAATCCGGATCCTCTGGTCTCAGCCTCCCAAGTACTGGGATTACAAGTGTGTGCCACCACGCCCGGCTGTCTTTTGCTTTTTTAATGATGCTTTTTGGTACCTTTTGAGCAAGCAGTACCCAAAGCAGGTCTTCTTGTGCAGGTCCTTTCTGTTGCTTTTCTGCTGCTGCTAAATTTCAAAGGAATCTTTCCTTAGGGATCATTTTCATAATGAAATGTTTACGAAGTGCCTTCTGATACTTCAAAGATTTTTTTTTCTTTTGGTGGTCTCACTGGCAATACCCAGAAAATTCTAGAGAAAGTTCTCTGTGTGTCCACATTCCTAACTTGGCAGTATCATTTCTTTGTTAAATGGAAGCTCCAAAGTTCTGTTAAAGTCAGTAAAGGGAAAACTATACCCATGCAGAGCCCAGCAGAGTTCCACCAAAGATGTTTGAATGGAGACTGGGAGCACAGTTCAGTGTTAGAGCACTTGCTTAGCATGCGGGAGGCAGCCCTGGATTCCATCCGCAGAATGCAAAAAATGTAGAATGAGTACATAGTTCATAGGTGTCCCCAGAGAAGTCCCCCCCCTCGAGCTAGGGAGGGATCAAAAGTTGGAGGACAAGCCGGGCATGGTGGTGCATGCTTGTAATCCCAGTACTTGGGAGGCTAAGACAGGAGGATCACAGGTTCGTGGCCAGCCTCAGCTACTTAGTGAGGCCCCGCAACTTAGTGAGACCCTGTTTCAAAATAAAGAATAAAAATTGGGCTGGGGATGTAGCTCGAGGTAGAATGCCCTCAGGCTCAATCCCCAGTACCGCCAAAAAAAAAAAAAAAAAAAAAAAAAGTTGGAGGACAAGGGCTGGGGATGTAGCTCAGTGGCAGAGTGCTTGCCTGGTATGCAGGAGGTCCTGGTTTCAATACCCAGTAAGTAAAAGAAAAAAAAAATAGTTGGAGAACAATAAAGAGTGTAATTGAGTCTCTTTGAAAGAAGGACCGATTGTGAGTTCCACGGGGGGGGGGGGTGTCTGGCAACATAGGTCACCTGCAAGGCTATGGAAAAGGTCTAGATCCCAGCAGGCACACAGACTCAGTCTTTCCCACCCTTCCAGAAACTATCTGAACCCCCTGCCTTCTCCCGGTGGCTTTTTTGTCTTAGTTCCTCAATAAACAACCCATACTTGCTAAGAATTAAGGTGACATTTTAGCATCTAACTTGCACAGAGAAACAGGACCACCTGTAATCAAACAGGAGCACACATGGGAATTTGGGGCCTTCCCAAGCCACCTGTTCTCCGGGGCTTGCAAATTGAACACTGTTCTGACAGCATCTGCGCCAGGAGCTCCTGGCCTGCCTTTTCTACAATGCAGATAGCGGACTTGGAGTTTAAACTTGGAGCCCTAGCAAAGTCAGAATTCCATGCACTTTCCGGAGTGAGCCCCTACACCACATTTCCCTACCCTACATTTCCAGGTAAAGTCCAGAGGCTTCCTAAGTTCTCTGCATCTCTAATCTTTTCATGGAGAATCACCTGCCCTCCCGCCCTTGGAAATTGCAAACTCCAGGACCTGGGCAGGCCCTCTGCCTACCAAAGGTGCCCTGACCCGCTCCTACTGCCCTGGCAGCCAGCCGCCCCGCTCCTACTGCCCTGGCAGCCAGCCGCCCCGTCACAACGCCTTTAGCCAGTGAAATGCTCTAGAATCAACCCGAGACACCCGGATTGGGGAGGAACCTTGCTTCCACTCTCTCGAAAGCAGCTCCCTTCTGGAATCAGCGCTCTTTGCGGTGCGCCTGGGATAAGATCTGAGAAATGCGCCCTGGGCCACAGGCAGCGGAGGAGGCGGGGAAGGAACAACTTTCCCTCCGCCCTCTAACCACAAGGCCGGCCGGGTAGGGCGGCCTCGCCAGGGTCTGCCCCTCTCCTTCCCCAGCCGGGATCCTGACCTGAGCTGGCCCAGGGGCTGGCGTGGACGGCGGAGGAGGGTCCAGAGGGGCGTCCTTCTGTCCCCCAGCCCCACCAGATGCTGTAAGAGCAAACAATAGGAAAAAGAAGAGAAACAAAAGGCTATTCGCCCCAATCGATCTCAATGGGCTCTGTCGCGCCGTCCCTGCGGGAAAGTTTTTGGGAAGGAGGTCCGGAAGAGAAATTGGGAGGGATCTCGAGCGGTCTGGGGTCTCTAAGAGAACCCGGTGCCAGGGTCACACACACACACACACACACACACACACACCACGGAAATCAAAGAAAAGTTGAAGGGGTTTCACCTCCTGAGCAATGAAAGGGAGGGGCTGGGGTTCCAGATGTTTTGACAGTTGGCCTAAGAATTCAGCAGGATCTGGACGTCCTCCCTCCCTCCACCAAGCCCCGACCGCCGCGGGGGCGACCGGGCTGACGCACGGAGCTCCCCGCGCGGCCGCAGCCGAGCCTCCTCGCTCGCGACCCACGCGCCCACACGCGGTCCCCCGGCCCAGAGCACTTTGAAAAGCCAGTCTTCCCGCCACCCACAGCCCAGTGCGCACCCTGCAGGCGTCGGCGACTCGGGATGGGTTCGGGAGCAGATTTGCGCCCTGAAAGGAGCATTTTATTGGTATATCTGTTAAAACCAAGGCCACGGGTCCCTGAGTGGGAACTGGACCCTCGTTCCTGCCCGAGAAGTGCGCACTAGGAGTCGGCCGGGAGCCCAGGCGCCGCACGGGTGTAAAGTGGCTCTAGCCCCGGGAGCCCGCGGATCGCGGCGGGGCGCCCGGTCCACCAGCCCCGGCCCCGGTTGCACCGTCCCAGGTGCGCCCCGCACCTCTGCCCGCCGGCCGGACCGCGCCGCCCCCTCGCTCGGAGCGCGTTCTTACCGTGGGGTTTTAATTTCCGCTCAGGGCCCTGTCGGCTCCCTTCGCCGGGTCAGCGGCAGCTGGCGCGAGAGGGAAAAGGTGAGCTCGGGCAGGAGCCGCATTCGCCGGTCCACGCTGGGGGCTCTGGCCCGCGCGCCGCGCTCCAGCCGCAGCCGCCTCGGCAGCTCCTCCGCAGCCCCGCTCGCGCCCCGCGCCGCGCAGCCCGCCAGGCTCGACTTCGCCGCGGGGCGCGGAGCCGGGACCCCTGGCGGCCGCCGGTGGAAACGCAGCTGCACGGAGGCGAGGAGGCGAGGCGCTTTTAGGACCACCTTCCCTCCTGAGACGGGAGACTTCGACACTCCCAGGGGGCTCCCAACCTGCTGACTGTCGGGCAAGGGAGGCCAGAAAGATGTCAGATCAGAGAGGATGAGTTCTGGGTCCTCAAGGGCCGCGTCCAGGGCACCCAGAAAGGGGCAAATGGCTTACATTCTCCAAGATTTTCTGACTGTTGAAAAATGCCTTGGACTGCCTGACACAGAACAGGAGTATTCATCATTGGAAAATATTTTGAGATGCCAGCAGATTTACTAGAATAAGCTGGGAATAATGCGATAAACATGAACTTTAAGCACAGCCCATAGCCCGCCACTTTCTACTTGTATGATCTTGTTCTCTACCTACGAATTTAGGCTTCAGTATTCTATGTAAACTGGAGGAGTGATATTTACCTTGCTGGGTGGTTGTTGGGGATAAGCTAAATATAGAAAGTATTCTTAGTTTATGGAAAGAGTTTTCAAACATAAGCTTTGTTGTTTCTTGAGGAAAATAATTGGATCATTCATTGTATATCTATTACCCTTACTATAGCACCTTAATGCATACTGATTGAGGAGTACCACATGACTAAGTATTGCACTTTACAATTTTTACTATATACTTTAAAGAGGTACAGAAATATATTAAATAGAATTTAGGATATATAAAGAATCCCCTCTCCAAAAAAGGTTTCCGTGACTACTAAATGAGAACCTCTAAAAATCACACATGTCATTTTGCAAGTCATCTTTGATATTGCAAGAATTATTCAATGAGAAATCATGGTCTAGTGATATCAACCTGGCTTAAATGATTCTATATAATTGTGTGTCATTTGGTCAATGAAAAGATATTGATGATTGGAAATATAAAACTCAAACATGACAGGGGGGTGCCAGACACAAACGCATAGCCACCAAGAGGTATTTCTTCTGTTTGACACCGAGGAATTGAGGAATGCAGCCTCGTTTCCAGACTGCCCCAATCTTCACATGCTCAAACACCAGTCACTGCACTGAAAGTTTCTTTGGGCTCTGTGACAAACAGAGCTCTCCATCACCCAGACAATTAGGAGGGAAGTGTGGGTTACTTACACCAGCTTGCCTTTACTAGTCTTTCTCTCTCACTCATTAATCCCTAACTTGGAGGAGGCTGTTGGTTACTTCAAAATTGTCATTATGTAGAATCTCAGGTTCAAGACCAGCCTCAGCAAGTAGCAAGACCCTTAGCAACTTAATGGGACCCTGTTTCAAAATAAAATAAAAAGGGCTGGGGGTGTAGCTCAGTGGTAGAATGCTTCTGAGTTCAATCCCCAGTAAAACACGCACACGCGCGTGCGCACACACACACACACACACACACCTCATTATATAAGCTCTTCTTTCCTATCAAGAAGAAAGGAAAAATAAGATTTCTTGTTTCAGAAACTGAAGCAGAAAATTGGGATCTGACGTCCGCCGTTGGAGATTGCGCTCATCCGTCAAGGCACAGATGAATGTGTCATGAACAGAGGTGAGAGGGCATTCAGGCTGAACCAACAAACACTAACAGAACTGTCACTGCCTCTTTCCTTGGGTTTGAGCCTTGCTTTTAGGGAAAAGAGGACTTTCGTCCCACTCCACCTCTTTAGCTCCGTCCCTGAGGAGGAATATAAATCTGGTGACTGGGAAGGAGCCCTTGGTAGTCCCTGGCTGACTTTCATCGCATAAATTCTCTGATCCGGCTTCTCTGCCTGTGACCAGCGACTGGAGGAGGATGTCTCAACCTTCCTGAATCTGCTAAGAAAGGCCAACATTCTAGATTTGAACCCTCCTTGGTTCCTCTGGGATGCATCTTGTTCTCTGATCCAGCTTTCATCAGAGCCCTGTGTAAGTTCTATACAGTATCTTGATTCCATTGGGAATGCAGCAAAGATACTGTTTCTTACTGGCTGTTACTCCTTATGTATTCGCTTCTTTAGAAAAGATGTAACTAGAAGCCAGGCGTGGTGGCACACACTTGTAATCCCAGTACTTGGGAGGCTGAGACCAGAGGATATGGGTTCACTGAGCCTCAGCTACTTAGTGACACCCTCTGCAACTTAGTAAGACCCTGTTTCAAAATTTAAGAAAGGATAAAAAATAGGGCTGGGGGTGTAGCTCGGAGGTAGAATGCCCCTGGGTTCAATCCCCAGTACTGCAAAAAAAAAAAAAAGAGAAGATGGAACTAGAGAATATTACATTAAGTGAGATTAGCCAGTCACAGAAAGTGAAAGGTCATCTGTGGAAGATAGAAATTAGGATACAAGAGGGACTCCAGATAAAGGAGGAGCAAGTCCAGCGGAGTGATGGAGGGAGTGTGTGTGTGTGTGAGTGTGTGTGTGTGTGTGTGTGTGTGTGTGTGTGTGTGGTGGGGGACTTGATGAAGGAAACACTTCAATTGATGCTAAATACATATATAAAATTATCAACACCAATCTCAATATCATGTATGGGGAACGGGAGGGAGAAGGGTAGTATCAGGGGGGAAGCTCACCAAGTACTCTGTGCACGTATTTCACTATAACTCTGAACTTCATTATGATGTGTGATTACAATGCACCAATAAAAGTATCTTAAAAAAAAAAAGAAAAGCAATCTGAAGGGGAAAAAAAAAACAAGGAAGGGGAAGAAGATTCAGGTACCAAAAATTCACCCAAATTGAACCGATCCTCCCAAACCTGTTACCTTCCCTGTCTCAGTGAATGGGCTACCCAGGCTTTCAGTTGCTCAGGCCCCAAAGCATGGATGGTTATCTTTGCCTTCTCTATTTCACCTCTGATCTCAGCAAACACTGTTGCCTTCAGAAGATATCCCAAAGCAGAACGCCTTCTCTCATCCCCAGAGCTAGCAGCCTGCTCCAAGCCACCAGCACCTTAAGCCCAGTCACTGCAGTCTACTCCGAACTGCTGCTTCTGCTTTCCACCTGCCCTGTACGGGCCACTCTCAATGTAGCGGTCAGTGCAACTCTGTTTAAGTGCATGCCACTCCATGTCACTCTGCTACTCTGAATCCTCCTTCAGCTTCCTACATTACTGAGAGTAAAACCAGCACACACTGATACCCCCATGTTTCTGACCTCATGTTCTAGTAGCCTTCCCCTCAGAAACCTCTCTACCCATGATGCCCTCCTTGGCTCCCAGAAATGCCAGGGAAGCTCCCATCACAGGTCCTTAGTACTTGTTGCGCCCTCTGCCTGCAACAATCTTCTTGATTGCTCAACTACTTCATGCCTCAGATACTACTTCCCTTCCTCCAGCTCCTTGCTCCAAAGTCACAGGGGCCTCGCCTTTTCAACCCTATTTATTTATTTATTTATTTATTTATTTATTTATTTATTGGTACTGGGGATTGAACCCAGGGGCACTCTACCTCCGAGCTACACCTCCAGCCCTATTTTTTATTCTTTATTTTGAAACAGGGTCTCACTAAGTTGTGGAGGGCCTCACTAAGTAGTTGAGGCTGGCCACAAACCTGAATCCTCCTGTCTCAGCCTCCCAAGTACTGGGATTACAATCGTGCGCCACCATGCCCGGCTTTCAACCCTATTTAAAAGCACAGCCATCCTCTCCTTCTGACACACCCTATCCACATTCCTTGCTCCAATTATCTGTGTGTAATTTATTGTAACCTGATACACTTTTACTTATTTTGTTTACTGCTGCTATTAGCATTCTGTGGCTGCAGAAAAAAATACCACAAATGCAGTGGCTTAAAAGGATATGAATTTATTTATTATCTAATAGTTCTGGAGGTTAGAAGTGCAATACATCTCTCCTTGGACTAAAATCAGGTTGTCAGTAGGGTTGCGTTCCTTTTTGAAGTCTATAGGAGGGGATCCATTTTCGCATGTATGCGTGTATGGGTGTGTGTACCAGCTTCTAGTGGATATCCACATTCTTTGCTTTGTGGTCCCCTTTTTCCTCTTCAGAGCCATTAATGGCAGGTTGAGTCTTTCTTTCATTGCATTACTCCAACTTTTCTGCCTTCCTCTTCCACTTATAAGGACCCTTGTGATTACAATGGGCAGATCCAGGTTTATCCCTCTACCTTATGGTCAGCTGATTAGCAACCTAATTCCATCTGCAACCTAGTTCCCCTTTGGCACATAATGTAACATAATCGCAGGTTATGGAGTTTTATTACAGAGTCTTTGGACACTTTATTCTGTCTACCCGTGCATATTTTTTTAGTGGTTTTTTTTTTGTGTGCGGTACTGGGGATTGAACCCAGGGGCATTCTACCTTCGAGCTACACCCCCAGCCCAATTTTTTATTCTTTATTTTGTTGTGGTTTTTTTTTGTGGTACTGGTGGTTGAACCCAGGGGCATTCTACCTCTGAGCTACACCCCCAGCCCTATTTTTTATTCTTTATTTTGAAACAGGGTCTCACTAAGTTGAGGAGGGCCTCACTAAGAGCTGAGACGGGCCGAGAACCCGCATCCTCTGGTGTCAGCCTCCCAGGTACTGGGATTACAAGCGTGCGCCACCACACCCAGCCCATGCATACTTTTTCAACTGGAATGAATGTAAACTATGAGACAGGGTTTTTTTTTTTTGTTTGTTTGTTTGTTTGTTTGTTTAGCTCATTGCTATACTCCTAGGTTAGCTCAATAAATGTGTAGAGACTTGTTACGGACTGAACCATGTCCCTTCAAAATTCATATTCTGAAGCTCTACCCCTCAGTGGTATAGTATTTAGAGATAGGGCTTTGGGGAGGAAATTAGGGATTGATAGGGTCATGAGGGTTAGGCCCTTATTTTATAGGATTAGTGCCAGGAGGAAAAGGAGGAGGAGGAGGAGGAGGAGAGGGGGAATGAAACATGGAAGATGAAGAGGAGGTAGAGGAAGAAAGAGGAAGACAGTGAAAAGGTGGGGGAGAAGGAGGAAGAGGAGCAAAGAGAGCACTTTGTCCACATGTAAGGACACAGAAAGCAGGCAGCCATCTGCAGGCTGGGAAGAGGACCCTCACTAGGAACCAAACTGGCTGGCTCCCTGATCTTAGACTTCCCAGCCTCTGGAACTGTGAGAAAAAAATGTGTGTTGTTTAAGCCACCTAGTCTATGATATTTTGTTATGGCCGCTCAAGCAGACTAATATAATATGCAATAAATATTTATCAAAATAATCAATGAAGTGATCTCACTGTAGACGTTGCAAATGTAATATTTACTAAGCACTCAATATCTGTCAGGTACTTGCTAAGCACCTCACATGGAATATCTCATGTAATTTTAATAAGATCCCTATGTAGTAGGTACAGGCGAGGAAGCTATAGGCTAGAAAGTTGAAGTTACAAGATCATGCAGTTAGTCCATCGCATGACCAGGCTTTAAACTTGGCAGTGTGACTTCAGCCCATGGCTGTAGCCCTCATAACCCCCTGCCATTAGCATATGACAATGGGCAACCCTGAATCTAGCCCTCAAGATGCTTACAATCTAATAAGAATGACAAGAGAATCACAAATAGAAAAAATACAAAGAAGACTATGGGGGGCAAGATAAAGAAAGGCATAATAAGCTTCTGTGGAGCACAGAGACAGGAAAAATTAAATGTGGATCAAGACAATTGTGCAGAGATTTAGGGAGGAAGGGATATTCAAGCTGACCTTGAAAATAAGGTATATTGCTGGAGTGAGTTTCAGATCATTTTAGCAGAGAGAACCACAAGAGTAAAGATACAAGAAGGTATCTTTACTTTTGAGTAAAAAATGCTTTGATATGTGTTCTGGAAACCAAGATTAATCTAGTTGGTATAAAGACTAGGTGTATAGTTAGATGATAAGGGCTGGGGTCCAAATGCTAGGATAAGATCAAAGGAAACAATGATTTCTGTTAGCAGTTATTAATGGGGGAAAATTACCTGAAGTAACTGCCAAAGTAATGTCTGAAGTTGCAACTCAAAAAGTAAAAGAGAAAAATAAACTTCTTGCTGAGTAAGATACTTTTGAAGAATATTAACCCTATCAGCCATTATAAAAGGGCAATTATGTCCCAGCTACTAGGAAGGCTGAGGTAGGAGGATCAAAAGTTTGAGGCAAGCCTGGGCAATTAAATGAGACCCTGTCTCAAAAATTTAAAATTTTAGCCGGGCGTAGTGGCGCACACTTGTAATCCCAGTACTTTGGGAGGCGGAGACCGGAGAATCCGGGTTCGCGGCCAGCCTCAGCTCTTTCTCTCTCTCAGCTCTTTCTCTCTCTCTCTCTCTCTCTCTCTCTCTCTCTCTCTCTCTACCTAGTGAGGCCCTCCGCAACTTCGTGAGGCCTGGTTTCAAAATAAAGTATAAAAAAAATAGGGCCGGGGGTGTAGCGTGGAGGTAGAATGCCCCTGGGTTCAATCCCCGGTACCGCAAAAAAAAAAATATTTAAAATTTTAGCCAGACGTGGTGGTGCATGCTTATAATCCCAATACTTGGGATGCTGACACCAGAGGATCCGGGTTCGCGGCCAGCCTCAGCTACTTAGCAAGGCCCTCCACAACTTAGTGAGACCCTGTTTCAAAATAAAGAATAAAAAATAGGGCTGGGGGTGTAGCTTAGAGGTAGAATGCCCCTGGGTTCAATCCCCAGTACCGCAAAAAAAAAAAAAATTAAAAATTTTTAAAAGAGCTAGGTGTGTAGCTCAGTGGTAGAGCACCCCCAGTTCAATCTCCAGTACCATAGAACAAAATAAATTAAATTAAGGCAATTATGGGCCTGTAATTTTGGGTGCAGAGTATATTGTATATTGTAGATTAATAAGGTCTAATAGAGCAAAATATGGACAATGGACCTTTGGATAAGCATGGATGTTGCCATTTCCATTGCACAGATGAAGTAACTAGCTAGAACTATTAAGTGATTTGCCTGAGATTACACAACTAGTGAGACTGGGGCATTGATTCCAGGTCTTATATGACCACAAGTGCTCTGCGTGTCTTGATACATCAGTGTAAAAGGCCACAGGTGTACATTTGTCTGCGATAAAGTTGTCAGCTTTTAAGCTGCTTCAGAGAATCCTCTCCAGGTTCCTGTGGACTAAATCTGAGGAATTTGGATGAGGCTACATGAATCCTAACTGCAAGCTCTCCCAGGGAATAGAGAGGAGCCAGACCCACCTGAAGCGCACCAGAGAGACAGGTGGAATGGGACTAAGGCCTTCAGAGTCCGAGGGACCCAAGGTAGCTAGCTGAACCTAACTTCTCTGAATCTTGTGGCCTCACCTTAGAAACTGGGGATAATAATCTAGGAAGCAGTACGTATTTAATGAAGGAACACAGAGAATGTGCTTCACACGTTGTCTGTCATGTGGTAAATGCTTAATGAATTCCACCTATTGTTCTTTTCCACATATAGTTCTCACACCACCCACATGTAGCTCTTCCCTCGTACAGGTGAGAGACACCAGCACATGCTACTGTCACACTGAACCCAGAAGCTTCACTGTTCTTTTGTATGTCATCTTCTGGAATTGGGGGGGAAAGTGAGCATTTCTAGGTAATTTGGTATAAAATGAATAACATTCACATTCCTTGCCCAGTCAATGCAAATTCATTTCCATCATTTCTAGTTTATACGGTGTGTGTGTGTGTGTGTGTGTGTGTGTGTGTGTGAGAGAGAGAGAGAGAGAGAGAGAGAGCGCATGCATGCACATGTGTGTGTTTTACTGAGGATTGAACCCAGGGACGTGCTCCACTCCCAGCCCTATTTTATTTTTACTTTTTGAAACAGGGTCTTGCTAGGTTGACGAGAGTCTCACTACTTGTTGAGGCTGTCCTCCAATCTGCAATCCTGTCTCAGCCTCCCAAGTACTGGGATGACAGACATGCACCACCATGCCTGGCTTCCAGTTTACACTTTCTACATTTCCTATAGGAAGAAAGCCACACTAGTCTTCAATGGTGTGCAAGCAAAATCCCTAAAACATTGTTACCAAATAGCTTGCTTCCTGCTTCTCCCCAAGAGGCTACTGAAAGAGCAAAAGGATACTGGAAAGGAGCCACCATGGCATCTTCATAACAGTCAGATGGCAACAGAGTAAGAGGGAAGGAGCCTGTTTGCCAGGTCAGTGAGAGGCATAGACCTGCAGTCATACTGCTCTGAACAGCAGTGCTCAGGGTTCAAGGGCTACTCAAATTTGGTGAGCAGTAATCTTACTTTTACTGAATCTGATTACCCAGTGTGGTCCTGCTCCTGGGTGTGCTAATTATAACTGTTAGAGGCCGTTTACTAATAAACAGCAGGTGTTCTCAAAGCCCTCCCTTTCATCTCAAGCAGGGAGAGTTCACACATCTAAGTGGGGACCTTCCCTTTACCTACCTTGATGTTGTTTTCAAGACCCTGACTAAGCATGGGTTCAGGAGATCGTCTCCATGTCTTATGGGAGCATGTGTGATAATAGGATTTATATGAATGATCCCTGGGTCGTCCTGGAAACGAATGAGCATGACTCCTCCTAAAGACTGAAGTAATGGCAATTCAAGCAAGAGGGGAGATGGATAGATCCATTTAAGCCATTTCAAACCATGACAAGAGTCATACATTATCTTAAGGCATGTTTTCTGCCAGTGTAATTTTAACATTTAACAATAATGACACTAGATGTCTGCAGTAATTTCCTCTGAAATCCACATTATGTCAATCACATTTTGGAGCAGTGGAACAGAGGCACTGGACTGACACTGTTCAAAGTGGTGGGCTGGGCGTGGTGGCGCACGCTTGGAATCCCAGGACTTGGGAGGCGGAGACCGGAGGATCCGGGTTTGCGGCCAGCCTCAGCTACTTAGTGAGGCCCTCTGCAACTTCGTGAGACCCGGTTTCAAAATAAAATATAAAAAATAGGGCCGGGGGTGTAGCTCGGAGGTAGAATGCCCCTGCGTTCAATCCCTGGTACTGCAAAAAAAAAAAAAAAGTGGCATCAGTGACAGCTGCTCAAGACGGTGCAGCTTGGAATCATAATGGACAACTAGCTACCTTCCATTCTGTAGGAATACAATGAAAGCTCTTTCCCGACTACTTTAAACATAGTTTCATTGAAGAGTCTATGCTCCTGCTCATAAGGTCTGTTTTTTTTTTTATTATTGTTCACAGTGACCCATTATTCCTTCAGATCTCCCTACTAGACTATGTGCTTTCCTTTCTAAACTTTTTTGACTCCTTTTTTTTTTGTACTTGGAATTGAATCCAGGGGCATTCTACCTCTGAGCTACATCCTCAGCCCTTTTTGTTTTTTACTTTGAGACAGGGTCTCACTAAGTTGCCAAGACTGGTCTTGAACCTGTGATTCTCCTGTCTCAGCCTCCCAAGTACCAGAATTACAGGAATTACAAGTGCTCACCACTGCACCCAGCTAATTTTTTGACTCTTTAACGAGTGGCTCTGCTTCTCAAGACATGCGTCTGATGCTTTTGCTCTGGTTTAACACAAGCCAGGTGTGGTACACCAGTGGTCTGCTTCAGCACTTGAATAATGCAGAGTAATTCTTTCATCATGAAACAGGTTGGTTTAGATTTGTCCCAAGGATGGGTAGTTGCCAGGAGAACCAGGGTCTAAGCTAAAGACACCCTAGCCTAGACCCCCCAAATCAGTTCTAGAGTGAGACTTTAGCACCTTTCACAAATGAGAAAATCAGATCACTGTGTGCTGTGTGTTAGGAATACCATGCTCCCAAAGCAATGAGTCCAGAAAAGCATAGAAAGATAGAAAAGAGGCCAGACAGAATGTTCCAGATGCTTCTAATGTGACATAACCCCCTGTCTTCCAAATAGGAAAATAATGAGGCTCTTAGACTTTCTCAATTTGATAAACAGGGCCTTACTGCTTTTGTGAGTGATGCCCACTACCATTATCAACAAATTAGTCATTAATCCCCAACCAACTTTTCATGGCAAACGAAAAAAATGTCTTTTGTTCTCCCCAGCTCCAGCTCTCCTTGAATGCCTGTGGGAAAGAAATAAAAGGAAGAAAATGATTCCACTGTCAGACTGCAGGTGGCTTTTGATGAACTGGGAACCTCTCCAAACCACCTCTTGCCCTCCTGGCATAAGAAAATAAACAGGATTTTCTCTTTCATATCATAATTAAGGCAAGAAACAAAGTGAGCATACTATTTATCCTGACCTCCTTTAGCCTCCAGCTGTTTTATCTACTCAGGACCCTATTTTCTCAAGATTCCAATTAGGTTTGATATATTGTTCAATATTAATTTCCTCTAAGAAGCTACTCCACCAATTGGAAAGCCCCTTGGGTTGAATAATTATTGAATTTCTAAATGGCCTCTGGCCAGCCTCACTTGCAATAATGTTTCATGCCAGTAATATAAACGAGACTTGCCTTGGGTATTTAACAGCCCTGATGATGCTTTTCAGAGGGGGAAAAAACTCTCAGAAAAGGTTTTTTTGGAAAAGTTTCAGTTAAAAAAAAATTTCCCAAGCCTTGTTGCCTAATGCTCAACAAAGTTTCTATAGAGATGAATCCAGAACTAACTTCCTCCTTCTCTTCTTCCTTCATCCTTTCTTCCTCCCCTTTCCATCTTCTTTCCCTCCCTCCCTCCCTCCCTCCCTCCCTCCCTCCCTACCTCTATGACTCCCTCCTCCCTCCTTTTGTTTTCTCTTCCTTTCTTGAATGTCTTGTTCCAAAGAGAATTTATGAGCTAGGTAATTCATCAAGATTTCTACCCAATATCCCAGAATAACAACTTTCCTTTTTTAATAAAATTGAATTACATTTTATCTCCTCTCCATGTCTTTTTGTTTTCCTGTATTCTTTTCTGTTTTATTCCACAGATGTTAAACCAGGTTTTCACTTGAAGTTGCTCCTTGCTGCTGCTCAAACGATCAGTTCCAGAAGCCAAAAGGAAAGCATGCCTACTAGCAAGAGAATCCTGGGGCTGAAGAGGATGTGGGTGACCCCGATCTCCCAAAGGAGAGGAGGCCCAGCCATGCCAGCCACCAGTGTGAGCCTCACAGTTTGCTGGTGGCAGAGCCACTGTTGAGACCTAGACCTCCTGGCATTCCATCCAGGTGTTGGTCTTGGTTTGGGAGTGGTTTGCCCTGCTGCTGGTGGCCAGTGATCACCACACTGTCCCGCCTTTCCTCCTCCTCTCTCCCCACTCCCCCTACGTCACAGTTCACTGAACCTTCCTGGTGGATGACAGAGGAATCTGGCATAATCTTTCTTTAAAAATTCCTTCCTTTTGAGAGGTTTGTTTGCCAACCACCCCTCTTTTAATCCTACCTGCCATTTCCCCATTCCTTGGTTTATTTTTGGAAAGATATACCTATACTCATTTCTTTTACCTTCTTCCTTTTACTTCACATTTCATCTAGTTTGAATCTGTTGAGCCTGACCTCTATCAGCAGAACTGCTCTGATGACCCATAGACTCCTGAGAAACAATAAACGGTTATAGTTTGAAGTTGCTAAATTTTATTGTTAGTTGCTGGGGATTGAACCCAGGTACTTGAATTCTTCCACTGAGCTATAACCCCAGCCCTTAAGTCACTAAATTTTGGAGTGATTTATTATATAATATTATTGTGACAATAAGTAACTGATATAATTAATGTGGTAGCCTTGATTAGTAAAAGAGTACCTGGCTTATAAGCAGACAGTAAACATTTGCCAGACTATATTTGATGAGGTAGAATAGAAGAAATAAAATTTTAGGTAGAAAGGAGACAAGATGGGAAGGGAAGAAGAATATAATTAAAAATCTAGCCGGGCGTGGTGGCGCACGCTTGTAATCCCAGTACTTTGGGAGGCGGAGACCGGAGGATCCGGGTTCGCGGCCAACCTCAGTGTGCATGCGCGTGCGCGCGCGCGCGGTTTCTCTCTCTCTCTCTCTCTCTCTCTCTCTCTCCCCCTAGTGAGGCCCTCCGCAACTTCGTGAGACCCGGTTTCAAAAATAAAGCATAAAAAAATAGGGCCGGGGGTGTAGCGCGGAGGTAGAATGCCCCTGCGTTCAATCCCCGGTACCGAAAAAAAAAAGACAAAAAAAAAAAAATCTAATCTAAAATCCTAAGCTTGCCTTACAGGCTTGCCTAGCACATGCCCAAAAGAGGCAAGACCCATATCTTTAAGAACATAATGGGTTAGCTTCCTGAGGTGATTAGTTTTGGAAGAGAAAGAACTTCACCTTCCACCAGAACTCCAAAAGATCACACCTGTTGTTAAAAAGCCTTACACTCAGCTGGCCACCCCCTGGCCATCAGACTCTTCATCTCCCCTTGCCTCTGCTCCTGGAAGACCTGTCCCGAGGGAATCCACATCTTCTCCCCCTGGAAAAACTTCAAAGAAAGGAGGCATTTTTCCTGTCGAGTACCTCTAACCAACCCCCCTTCCCATTTCCAGTGCCTATAAAAAGAGACTGTAAGAAGTCGGGGCTGCTGCTCTCATATCTTGAGGTGGCCCGCGTTTCCCTGAATGTGTTTCCCTTTTCCTTGAATTAAACCTCTGTCTTTTCTCTGACTGATGCGTGTTGAAATTCTTTTCTACACAGATTCAAGGACCCTGGGGGCCCTGAGGTGAGTTTCCCCTTCCCAGGCTGGGAAACTCCTTAGGACTCTCCATGGAGCTATCGTGCTCACCCTGACATATTGAACTGGGAGATAAGTTAATGTTCATCAATAGAGATTTGATTAAATATATTTTGGTATAGCCCAACAATGGAACACTATGCAGCTATTAAAAACAATGAACAAAAATTCAATGAGCTGACTGTTTTAGGATTTCTTCATTTTTCTTCATGTACATTGCATATCAGTAAAGAAAGCACTATGTGTCATATGACACCAGTTTTTAATATTTAAAGAAGCTACATTGTGCATATTCCTAGAAAAGGCCCTGGAAGTATATACACCAACTTGATGAATAGGTGAGATCATAACAGGTAATTTTAATTTTTCTATACTTCTTTACCTAAAAAGTTTCAATTTTATTTTTATAGCAATAAAGAAAGGTTATAAGAAATCTTTTTATTGAGTCTAAGACCCCCAGGGTGAGCTACCCTGATATGATATTTCCTATTTTCCTAAAGCACTGGCTGATTCTCTGAGGACCATACAAGGCACACAGGGAGAGGGTGACACAGCCAGGCTTTGTTTGACACCAAATGGAATGTGCTGAGCCTTTCCATTGTTCCCAAACAGCCCTGTGTTTTGCAGCTCAGCATGGGGCCACATTCACCCCCATGGAGATCTGTGATTCTGCTGGCATTGGCAGAAGCTATAAACGGACCCCACTTCCCCCCAGGTGGTGTAACTGTGGGGCCTACCAAGGTGACTCTCGCATCCACCAGAAGTAGTGAGCAATGGCCAGCCTGCCACCACCTCTTCTGTTCATGTCTGGTTTTCACTCATGCTTCTTCTCTCACCTTGCCCTCAAGAAGAGTACTGGCTAGCTGGCTGCCCTTCTCCACTCCCTCCCTCTGGCACAAGCACCCTGCCCCAGCCCATGGGGTTCCAGCAGTCTCCAGTGACTTCAAGGGCTCCACCTTCCAGGCACAATGTAGGTACATGATCCAAGTAGCACCAGCTAGAGGGGTTCTTCTTTGAGAATTTATACATAGACTCTGACTGTCACTGAGCAACGATGATAGAAGCTCTCTGTGCCCAAGTCTAAACCATGCCCCTCGCAGTACTCCTGAATCTCTAGCATAAGATGGGAAAGAGAAGCAGCTGAGGGAGACACAAGGAGAAAGCACAAATAATATTATTTGAGTTCCTGCACCCAGTAGTGCCTGACACCAATGCCAACCGTGGAATTTCCAGTTGCAAGAGCCAATAGTTTCCCTTTTTCTTAAATTCGTTTGAGTTGGGCTACTGTCACTTGCCACAGTACGAGTTCTAAGACAGTTCACAACCTGTAGGAGAAATCTCAGAATCATTAAGTGAAGAGTTGGGAGGATACTCAAGGCCATTTGCCTCAGCACCTAGTGTATCTCCAGGGCATTCACGTAAGACAGAGGGCAGGGAACTAACACTTGTTGAGCATCTACCATGTGCTAGGCACTTTTACATATATTAGCTCATCTGATCCTTCCAATGACCTTGGACACCTATTAGAGATTGGGACATTTGCCTGAGGTTTACATTGAGCTTCTTTGGTGCTGTCAATCATGACTTTGTGTCTCCTCATATCCATCAGCCTTGTAAGAACTGATATTAGTGTTCTTATAGGGAATAGGGCTTGGTGATGGTGCTCTGTGTCACAGCTCTCAATACATTTCTGATTTCAGGGAGTTTATGAAGTGGCCAGCTTCCCAGATCTCAAGCACAGACCAGGCATCTTTTCACTGTCTGCTGCAAGGCTGCTTCCACAGCTGCAGGAGCCTGGTCAGCGCAGGAATCAGCAATGTCTGTGCTGCAGTGAGGGAGGCTGGTGAAAGCCCTGGGGATAATGGGGAAGGAGAGCCTGTGAATAAATGCTGGAGGTGGGTGATCATGGGAGTCAGTCTTCATGTTTCTTAGAGACCCAAGCAAAAGCCAGCACCAGTTGCCTGAAGTAGCCACTCAACCAAATTCAACTTCATTCTGGCTTTTCTCCTTTGTGTTCCAGTCTTCCTGATCTCTCATTCCTGCATTCCAGTTCTTGTCTCAGGTTGACACCCCCCCCCCCCGCTCTGCCCAGTGGGAGGGGATGGTGGTGATCCAAATCACCAAATCAAGAAACTTGGGTTCCTGGTAGACTGGAAATTAAGCCTATTTTGTGTACTGGCTAGCAGGGGAAACACTTATTGTTGTGAGGCCTTTAAGAAATACAAGCTCAGCCGGGCATGGCAGCGCATGCTTGTAATCCCAGTACTTGGGAAGCTGAGACAGGAGGATCCGGGTTCGCTGCTAGCCTCAGCTACTTAGTGAGGCCCTCTGCAACTTGCTGAGACCCTGTTTCAAAATAAAGAATAAAAAATAGGGCTGGGGGTGGAGTTCGGAGGTAGAATGCCCCTGGGTTCAATCACCAGTACCGCAAAAAAAAAAAAAAAAAAAAAAAAATACAAGCTCTGAGAGAGGCCCTGAAACAGAGGCCAATTCTAAGCCAGGAACTGTATTAAGAAAGACTCCCTTTATGTAGAACTTCCTTTGAGAAATACATTCAAAGTGTGGATTAAATATGTGTGAAAGGAAAGACATCAAAATATTAACCATTCTTTTCTTCTGAGTAAATTTTTAATGGGAGTTCCTCAGATCTTCCTCACTTCTCCTATTACCCATCAGTCTTGCTCTGTTCCCTGGTGAATCTCAGTTCTTGTCCCTACAGATAATGACCCTGTTTACTCTTCCTGAAATTAGGTAGAAGACACTTAGCCATCATTCTTCACCTGGCAGGCAACACTGCATATCAGTTCGGAGGTTGGCACTTGCAATGGAAGAAGGTCAGGTTCTGATCAGCTGGGTGGTTTGGTCTATCAGTCAAGTTTTGCTATAGAAAGGAACTCCTGTGATGGTGAATTTTATGTATCAACTTGACGTAGCTCAGGAGGCTGGCAAAATGGTATTTCTGGGTGTGTCTATGAGGGTTTTCTGGAAGAGATCAGCATGTGAATCACTGTGTGAGGGCATCATCCAATCTGTTGAGGGCCTGGAAACAAAAAGGCAGAGGAAGAGAAAAATTTGTTCTCTTCTGGTGCTGGGAAATCAATCATCACCTATCCTTGAACATCACCTGGTTCTTGGACATTTGGACTGTGGGACTTATACCAGCACTGCCCCCACAACACACGCACCTGTTCTCAGGCCTTTGGACTAGATGACACCACCGCCTTTCTGCTTCTCTAGTGTGTAGATGGCAAACTGTGGGACTTATCAGCCTCAATAAACACGGGGGTCAATTTCCATAATAAATCTCCTGATAGATAATCTGTTATTGGTTCTACTTCTGCGCAGAATGAAGATTAATACATCTCTCAAACCCAGTGGCTTAAAACTGCCAAGGTTAATGCCTTGCTTATGCAACACACACATCTCAATGGCGGTGGCAACAGGGGCTCTGCTCCTGCATCTACCACAGTAGAACCCAGGCTGAAGGGCAGCCACTGCCTGGGATGTCAATAGTCACTGTGGCAGAGTGGAAAGGGGACAGAGCTCATACTTTCATACTGGCTTTTCAACCTTCTATCTAAAGTGACATGCTTCATTGGCCAGGGACAGTCATGTGGTCACACCTGACTTACACGGACGGGGAATGTGCAATCCAATATCTAGTTTGAGAAAGGAGGAAAAAAAATAAAAGCAGAGTATTTGTTAAAAGTATCTATCACATTTGGCCAAACATTTAACCTACGCTCAGTGTGCTCATATGCTGTGTACATATTCTCTTTAGGAGGTTATGATGAGGGCTAAATGCCAAGCTGCCTGTAAAGGACCCCGCACAAAGCCATTATTCAATAAATGTTGCTAAATTAACTATCATTTTTCGTATTCTTGGAATACAATGCTAAGGTTTACTCCCGTCTCTTCCACATCTCTGGGATATGGCAAGTTCATTAACCCTTTTCCATAGGTTGCATTTTCTAGCTTTAAAGACAATTTGTGCCTTTTCTCTGAATTTCTCCAAGTTCTGTCCATTCTAAGATGTGGGGAAGCTAACAGTGGTCCCCACATACAAAGGATCTGGATACCACCAAAGAATGGGAAAACACTTCCTGTTTTGAAGGAGAGCTCTACAAACATGAAATGATAATTGCACTTATTTATAGCAATTATTATTCTAGGACCCAGACAAACTTAAGTACATTAGAACAGTATGGACCTCATTAAAACATAATATCATGATGTTCAAAACACTAGGACTAGTACAAAGTTGTTATAAAAGGGCTGGCTCCTTTGGCCAAGCACGTTATTACAGTTTCAGTGGGACTATTATTTTGTCAACAGAACACATGGCAAAACCTGCAGGGGCTTCCTCTGATGTCATGAGAGTGTGTAGATTCTGGCTTTCCCTGGGGAAGGCAGGGGCCTGGTCAAGTCTGAGCGAGAGCCTGAGGCACGGGCTATAGCCCCCTCCATTTCTACCCCTTGCCTTCCTAGCTTTTGGGTTGGAAAGCCAGCATTTCCAGAATCTAGTCATAATACTTTTCTTATTATCTATGCCCCTGCCCCCTCTATGTTCCCACATGAATGTCACTGACCCTTAGTTTTATAAGGTGTTCATTATTTCTACAGAATTTGGGCCAGGAACTCTTTCTGTTCACCAAGTGAATCAGCTCATGTGGACCCTGGGGTTGTTTACATTTTGAGGAACTGCTATTGCAAAACTCTAAAGAAGTTTATTTTATGTAGTCAGATTGCTTTTGCCAGATGAATACATTTGGTCAAGTTATTCTTAAAATGTGTTTTTTTTTTCTTAGCTCCTTAGAGCTCTAACTCCTCTTGTTTTGTGAGGCTAGGCCAGGGGGAAAAAATGCCAAATCTATTGAGGGAAGTCAGAGAAAATGTCCAGCCCACACTGGATCAAAGAAGATTCTCAGCTTTAAACAAAGAAACCTCTATGCCCTGAGTGCTAGGATAAGACATTATATGGTATTGGTTCCAGGGGCTTAAATCATTGATGCTTCTTCTATAAGGCCATGCAAATGAGTCTCAAACTGTTCCTACAGATGTGTGAGGGGGGACCCAGCTGGATATTCATGCAGAAGAAACACCCACTACTGCCAACTGGCATGGCCACCATGCAGCAGCAGGGAGACTGCTAGGGGCAGAGAGCTTGCAGAGACACAAACCTCATCTGGGTCCAAAGGCCTGAAAGGACTCATCAAGTACCTTGCAAACACTTTACTTAATAACTGTTTTTTAAAAATAACTCTGTAAGCCGGGCGTGGTGGCGCACGCTTGTAATCCCAGTACTTGGGAGGCGGAGACCGGAGGATCCAGGTTGGTGGCCAGCCTCAGCTACTTAGTGAGGCCTGCGCAACTTCGTGAGACCCGGTTTCAAAATAAAGTATAAAAAATAGGGCTGGGGATGTAGCTCGGAGGTAGAAAGCCTCTGGGTTCAATCCCTGGTACTGCAAAAAAAAAAAAAAAACAACAAAAAACTGTGTAGAAGCCGGGTGTGGTGGCACACGTTTGTAATCCCAGTACTAGGGAGGCTGAGACCGGAGGATCCGGGTTTGCGGCCAGCCTCAGCTACTTAGTGAGGCCCTCCGCAACTTAGCGAGACTGTTTCCAAATAAAGAATAAAAAATAGGGCTGGGGGTGTAGCTTGGAGGTAGAATGCCCTGGGTTCAATCCCTGGTACCGCAATAAATAAATAAATAAATAAATGAATAAATAAATAAATAAATAAATAAATAACTGTAGGACATAGATTCTTATCTTTTGGAGGATCAAAGACCCCTCTGAGAATCCAATGAAGATTATAAAAAAATCTGATGGAGGCTATGGGAAAAAAACCCATCACCTAGAAAAATGTACATACATGCCAGCTTGCTTGGAATTTCAGGACTATCATTGGGATAAAGTCCAAGAACTGTCCAGGGGATCCATAAATCCTTTTGCTTCAGAATTTGGGGAAACTTCAAACCTGAGATGAATGGTATGGACGTACTGGTCATTCATTCACTCATCATTCATGACTCACTGAGTCACTGTTTCATAGCAGGCATGATGCTGGAAGCTGGGGATTCAGTGATGTGTAAGACAAGGACTCAGCCTTGTGCAGCTCACAGTCTAATGGGAGACACAAAGGAACTCATAATGATGATGAGCTAAGTGCTATGCTAGTACTGTAAGCACAGAAACTAACAAGAACCCTTAATTCAGAGCAATTAACTCAACACGTATCTAATAAAATTATGTGCCAGACAAATAAGTATGTTTGTGCACAGAGGAGGTCCCTGGCTCATGGAGCTTAATGTCTGGAATGCTTTAAATTCAAAGTTGGGTGGGAAGGGCAGGAGCTAGAAGAACATGACACTCCCCTCAGGTGAGTCCTGACAAGTGAAGTTCATCCAGGTGAAGGGGTGAGGTATTCCAGGTCGTGAGAGCAGAATGTGCACAGGCCCAGGGATAAGAGCAAGGTGTGTCAAGGTTGCTAGTGAGGGTTTTTAAAAGCAAGTGAGTGAAGAGACCAAAGTTTTATATTAGAAAGAGAAAATGCACTGGGTAAATGGGAGCAGCATGGTGAGTGAGTGAAATCATGGACTTCAGGGGGAAGCTAGCTGCCAAATTCAAAAGGCCGAGGAATGACAAGGTCCTAATCGTGGCAGTAGAGATGGAGTAAAGTGGACAGATATGAAAAACAGGTTGAGACTTCTGGATAGCACCTCACATACTCTCACTCTCTCCATCCCTAGAGTGACTTTTGCCTATGGAAATGTGCTGTTCTGTGTGATGAGGCAGTGATGGGTTCAAGCTAATAAAAGAGCCTTGATACTAAGGGCGTATTACCTAGAACGGTGGCTTTTAATAATCAGATATGTGAACTCTACATTCAATTGCTTAATGATGACAATGATGACAATAGCTGCAAAACAATTTGTGTACTTATTCTGAGCCAGTTACTCTTCTAAGCATTCCACATGTATTAAGCCATTTAATCTTCAAGCAATCCTGTGATGTAGGCTTTTTTTCCTACTGAATAAATAAGGATACTGAGGCAGTACAGAAATGTTAAATACCTTGTACATCTAGAATTGGAAAAATAGGGATTTGAGCCTTGGAAGTCTCACTCAGGACCCCTCTTCCCAACAATTCTATTTGCCTGCAATGACAAACAGAAATAGGCTCCTTCTCCACAGAATTCAATGTGAGCATTAAAAAATGACTTTTTTTTTGCATTTGTTCTGAACATTCTGAGCAAGCACAATAAAAAGGTTTCCACATCACTCACATCTCCAGAAAAGTTATAGGAGAGGTACATGAAGCAAAATGCTGGGTGTGAGTATTTTCACAGATTCGGGCTCCAAAGAATAGAAAAGCAGAAAAAACAAACAATGGTGTTTTTACACAATGAATGTTGTTTTCCTTTAGCCATAAGGGAATTTTACAACTTGACAAACCCATTCAGCTTTCAAAGCATTCCACATTCCCCACCCACAAGCAAATGCCAGAAGGTGCCAGTATGAGCCAACTCTGAGTGTAGGAATGATTTTCTAAATTCCAGATCAGATTTCTTGAATGTCCATGCTCCACAGATGGATACTTACCATTGTCCTAATTGGTCTGATCAAAAGTGCTTAGAAGTTAATCAACCAATTAATTTAAAAAGAACATTTCAGCAAGAGAGGAGATTGTGAGACACAAATGTAGAAACAGAAAATGATAGGGTATTATTTCAAAATGATTGAAAATCACTGCTTAAGGTCTGAGCTAGGTTGTGCACAGGCTCAATTTCAATGAAGGTCTTTCTGAAAAAAAGATCTCTGATTACATAAAGAAAGCAATTTCCTCAATTTGCAGGAAATTATTCTTTTTGCAGAGGAGAAAGAAAATAATGTTTATTATGCTCATTATATTCATTCATTCAACTAATGTTTACTGGAAGCATCTGTGCCCAGCACCATCTAGGCTCTGAAATATAAAAATGGAAAAAAACATTGAAGATCTATGTGTTAGCATAGATCTAGCACAGCTGGGGAGATGGACAAGCAAAGGAAAAGAGTAATACAGGTCATGGAAAAAACATGTACTAGGTAGACCTGTGGGAAGAAGGTCAGAGGGATGAACAGGAACTGTATCGCTAAGATTTTGGACTTAATTCTGCAAGTGATGGAGAACCACTAAACAGAAGAGATCATCCGATTTAATTTTAGAAGAATCATGCTATTATCAGTGTAGAGAATGAAGAGTGGGGAAAAGAGCAAAGGCAGATTGAGTTCCACTCTTCGTAAAATCATTCCACAATACTTGGATGCCTTTGTTCTCCAATCCGTTTCCCCTTGCCGCCCAAATAAACACAATTTGGTAATTACCGAAGTTTTTAAAAGTGCTAGTTTCCAAGTTTTTTGAGGTTTTCCCAGATATCTACCATTGGTTTGTAATTTAATTCTATTGTGGGTCAGGGAACATGCTTTGTGTGGCTTGAATCCTTTACATTTTTGACTTGTTTTATAGCTAAGAATATGGTCTATCTTGGTACACGTTCCTTGTACTCTTGAAAGAATGTGTAATCTACTGCTGTGTTCTATACATGTCACTTATTTGATGTCAAGTTGGTTGACAGTCTTGCCAAAATCTTTTATATCTGTACTGATTCTGTGTATTCTTGTTCTATTACACATTCAGAAAGGAATATTAGAATATTCAACTAAAATTGTGGGTAATTGTGAATTTGATTTTTTTTCTTGCAGTTCTTTCAGTTTTTTCTTCACTTTTTTTTTTTTTTTGGTGGTACTGGGGATTAAACCCAAGGCACTCTACCTAATTAAGCACATCCCCAGCCTCAACAACTTAGTGAGACTGTTTCAAAATAAAAATAATAAAATGGGGCTGGGAATGTAGCTTAGAGGTAGATCATCCCTGGGTTCAATCCCCAGTACCACAAAAACAAACAAACAATAACAAAAACATAGGTAACGGTACACATTGCTAAGGCAATGATTTTCTGAATAGGACCTCAAAAAGCATAGAAAACAAAAGAAAAAATTGACAAATGAGATTATAGCACACTCAAAAGTTTCTGCATAGCAAAGGGAACGATCAATGGAGTAAAGAGACAACTTACAGAATGGGAAAACATCTGCCAACTATTCATCTGACAAAGGATTAATATCCAGAATATATAAGGAACTAAAAAAATTGACTAAAAAGTAATCCAATTAAAAATGGGCAAATGGTCTAAAGAGATACATCTCAAAAGAAATACAAATAGCTAACAAATAAAAAATGCTATCACTAGCCATCGGGGAAATGCAGATCAAAGCTATAATGAGATGCCATTCCAGCTGGAAACGGTGGTGCGCGCCTGTGCTCCCAGTACTTGGGAGGCTGAGACAGGAGGGCCACAGGTTCAAGGCCAGCCTCAACAAATCAGCAAGACCCTCAGCAACTTAGTGAGACCCTGTTTCAAAATTAAAAAAAAAATTTTAAAGGGCTGAGGGAGTACCATGAAGGTAGAATGATCCTCGGTTCAATCCCTGTTACCAAACCAAACCAAACCAAACCAAAAGCTTCCAAAAAACAAAAGGGGAGGAAGAGGGAGGGAGGGAGGGAGGGAGGGGGAGAGAGAGAGAGAGAGAATGAACCATGAAACACTGTTGGTGGTAATGTAAATTCATATAGCCATTATGGAGAACCTACGGAAGTTTCTCAAAAAAACTAGTAATGGAGCCGGGCGTGGTGGTGCACGCTTATAATCCCAGTATTTGGGATGCTGAGACAGGAGGATCCGGGTTTGTGGTCAGCCTCAGCTACTTAGTGAGGTCCTGCGCAACTTAAGAGATCCTGCCTGTTTCAAAATAAAGAATAAAAAATAGGGCTGGGGGTGTAGTTCGGAGGTAGAATGCCCCTGGGTTCAATCCCCAGTACCACAAAAAAATATAAAAAAGAAAAAAGAAAAAAACTAGTAATGGATCCAACTATCCCAATATGACCCAACTATCCCATTTCTGGGTATATATCTAAAGGAAATAAAATCAGCATACCAAAGAGATACCTGCACATCAATGTTTATTGTGGTACTACTTACAAACACTAATAATACAGACTAATACAGACATCCACCTAGATGTCAGCCTAGGTGCTCATCAACATATGAATGGATAAAGAAAATGTGGTATATATATATATATATATATATATATATAATGGAATATTATTCAGCCATAAAGAAGAATGAAATCCTGTCACCTGCAGGAAAATGAATGGAACTGGAAGACATTATGTTAAGTGAAACAAGCCAGACACAGAAAGACAAGTACTGAATGTTCTCTCTCATATGCGGAAGCTGAAAAAGATCAACCTGAATGTAGGATAGTGCTTAACAGAGCTTGGGAAGAGTGAGGGGCTGGGGGCGTGGATATGGAAAGGTTGGATTTAATTAGTACATGCTGTAAGCATGTATATAAATATACTAAACCCCATTAGTATGTAAAATTAATTCATGCTAATTTATTTAAAAAGATACAATAAAAAGATCCCTGGTGAGATTTAAACAACACAGCAAGATTCATACTTGGGTCCTGTGGCATGCTAGTAAGTCCATAAACACTTGCTTCCTTCCTCTCTCTTCACTTGACCATACTGAGCACCCACTACTCAGAGGAACTGTGCTAGGTGCTATGCTACATGGAAACTACTACAACTGTCAGGGATGAAATCCACTTGACCAGCTATGTGGCCATCAGTTGTGAAGTGTACTTCTTCCCAAGTCTCCTCATATTTAAAATATAAATAACAGCATGAGTCTGACAGTGTTACTGTGATACTAGACTGGGAAAATCTAATGGGTAGCATGTATTGAGAATGGCTGTCTTTGTTACATGAAGCTATACCCTGCAGATTCTAGGAGAAATATCAATTTGTACAATTCCACATCAAAACCCCAAATAACGTTACACAGAAGTGACTTTTACTGTCTTTAACTTGTAGCATTACAGAAACCTATGATAAAAACAATTGTTTCATTTTTACTTTATAGCATTATATGTACCTTTGATTTCTTCTTTAAGTATCTTAATACCAGGTGTAGTGGCCCACACTTGTAATCCTGGTACTTGGGAGGCTGAGACAGGAGGATTGTAGGTTCAAGGTCAGCCTCAGAACTTAGTGAGACCCTTTGCAACCTAGTGAGACCCTGTTTCCAAATAAAATATTTAAAAAAAAATGGGCTGGAGGAGGTGTAGCTCAGAGGTAGAATGCCCTTGGGTTCAATCCTCAGTGCCACACACACACATTAAAAAAAAAAAAAACAGAATCTTAATGATGCAGTAAGTCAATTTTGTTTTAAAGAAACCTTTCAACTTAACTATTACATTTATGAATGAGACTTTTGTTCTTGGAGTGAAAATGTCAGTCCTATTTCTTGTTTTCCAGATTAAAGGGTTTAGATTCCTTACATTTATACTCTGGGTATCTGTACCAGACACCTGGAACCAACAATGTAAGTTTAGGTTATATTAGTATCATTGTAACTGGATCCCCCCCTTTTTTTTGTACTGGGGATTGAGCTTGGAGGCATTCTACTTCTAAGCTACACCCCTGACCCTTTTTAATTTTTATTTTGAAACAGGGTCTAAGTTGCTGAGGGTCTTGTTAAGTTGCCGAGGCTGTCCTCAAACCTGCGATCCTTCTGTCTCAGCCTCCCAAGTACTGGGATTACAGGCATGCTCCACCATGCTCAGTTAGAACAGATTTTTTTTTTTTTTTGCGGTACCGGGGATTGAACCCAGGGGTGTTCTACCTCCGTACTACGCCCCCGGCCCTATTTTTTATACTTTATTTGAAACCGGGTCTCACGAAGTTGCGGAGGGCCTCACTAAGGATAGAGAGAGAGAGAGAGAGAGAGAGAGGGGCAGGGAGAGAGAGAGCTGAGGCTCACTGCGAACCCGGATCCTCCGGTCTCCGCCTCCCAAAGTACTGGGATTACAAGCGTGCACCACCACGCCCGGCACAACAGAAATTTTTTTAAAAAGAATTTATCTAAGTATTATTTTACATTTGAAATTTTAACCCATTGAAGTCCCAATTTTTAAATTCTGCAAACATTTCAAGGAAACTGAAACAGATTGCATTAAAATAGATCAGAAGGCTGGGCGTGGTGGCGCACGCTTGTAATCCCAGTACTTGGGAGGCTGAGACAGGAGGATCCGGGTTCGCGGCCAGCCTCAGCTACTTAGTGAGGCCCTCCACAACCTAAATGAGACTCTGTTTCAAAATAAAGAATAAAAAATAGGGCTGGGGGTGTAGCTCGGAGGTAGAATGCCTCTGAGTTCAATCCCCAGTACAAAAAAAAAAAAAAGATCAGAAATCATACTCTAGAGCTTATATATAATAATTACATTGAAGTTATAAATATATATAACATTCACAATATAACAATATACTATATATTACACAATTATATTTTATGTTATATACTATACTTAATTTTATAGATGTCTCGCATCTGGAATGATGGAACAAAATGGGCTAATATTTAATTTGAAAAATCAAAATGCAACCATGGATGTTAAGCAGGAAGCTTTTTTATTTTTTAAATATTAAGATTCTAGCATCATATAGAACCTTTAAATACATTTTCTTTGAAAATAGAAAATTAACTTAAAAAGAAGTTTAGATCCAACATGACTGTCAGCTGAACTAGAAGCGAATCTATCTTACAGTATCATAGTACTATACGTTCTACACAAATAACTGAAAGAGACAAAATTTCAAAGATAGTTTATTCAAAACTCTCCTTCTAGGAGAGAAGATAAGTAACAATGTTTACACATGCTTTAATAACTTATTTCACTGTACATCTTACATTCTATATAACAATACAGAAAACCAGCAAAAGGAAGTAGGTCAGCACTTAAATAAGGATCGATTGTGTAAAAAGCACTGAACACAGGATGCTAAAAGGTGGAATCTATAAGTTTTTTCATGACTGTGCTACATGTAGTAAATCAGCCATCTTGTTCAGTGTGTCTAAAAATTAAGATGTCCACATCTTTCTGATTCATGATATGAAAGCTATTATGACCTTTCAGAATAGAATCATGCCTTCTTTGTTAAATTTCATGGGTGAGGGCAGAAAAGCTCAATTTTATCCCTTTCTTTTAAATATATTTTCCCTTTCATTTTACTTCCATAGTTTTAAATAAAAATATTTGTGTTGTGTATATTCCTATGTCAACACTGCTCTAGCACAGAATGATAATTATTTTATAACCAATAAAATGGTCCAAACACATTAAAGAAACAAAGGAAACAGACCACTTAGTTCTGCCAAAATAGCACCTAGAAAAATACCACTTTAGCAAAGCTTCTCCTGCTGTTCTTATGTGATGCAGGCAACATAGCAACAACTTCAAATATATGGGCAGAAATATGAGGAGGAAAAGACAAAAAACTGTTTTCTGTTCTTGAAAAAAGATATTATTAGTGTATTATTAATGCATTTTATAATCCCAGAGTTACAATGACTGTCAGACTAGGTACATGGTGGACTCTGTAAGAGGAAAACAAGATGGAAATGACTGACCAGTGAAATTTGAACTTCTTCAAAGTGATTATATTTTCCAAGGGGGGAAAAAAGGCACAGAAGGTACACAATTCAATCTGGCTCAAAAATAATGAAAATTAATTTAAAAAATTGGCAACAACTAAAACAAAATCCAACTTCCTATATGTTTTTGGACAGAGCTCAATAATATAGAATATTGGCAACAATAAATAAACAAAAAAAAACCCCACACTGACCATGGTTTAACATAATCAGGAACTACACATAATTGGTTGACATTTCTACACAGACTGAATTTTAAGGACTAAGTCTTCAAAGTAGGATCTAATAATCTATTTTCAATTAAAAATCTGCTTGATTAAACTTCTTCCTAAAACTTAACCTATATTCAAGCTAACTTCCTTTTTGTGGAACTGAAAAATTTGAATGCTCCAATTTTCAGTTGATTGAAAAAGTATTAAAACAATCCTACACACCAAGTAACACCAAAAGATGGAAAGTCAACTAGTATATTTGTAAAAGCTAACTCAGATTTCACTTTGATACATGTAAACCATGAATCGTAAATTTCAAAAAACAGTAGTTGTGGTCAAATTTATATCCTATTACTCTCTTTTAAAGATAGTGATAAAATCTATTATAACTGTAAACATAAGTTCCCAAGAAAGTACATCTAGGAAGAAACATTCAGTATCATGGTGCACCTGCCATCCCCTTAGTCTCAAACCTCTGGTGGCAACTGTAGTGTAACCTGCCTGAACTGCAATTGCTGAGTAGGACTCTGGGGGCATGACTTGGGGGAATGATGTTTCCCACACCACTGAGCTACTTAAACAACAATTGTGATTGTGATGAAATATACTTAACAGATTACACATTTAGAAAGTCATTAGAACATCTCGTTCCTGGACACTAGTGTAGAAAGGTCTCCCAAAGATAAAACTGTGTAGGCCTGGTTTAATTTTCTCAGCTAGAGCCATTATTATGTTAAGATCGCCCTCTGCTGTTAAATCAAGGTCTATCTTCAGGTTCCGAAGAGATTTAAAGGGCTTTTTCCCCTTCTGCCTACAAATAATAAAAAAGAAAAAGACCCAAACATTATAATATAAAAAAACGTTGAAAGGGAACACAAAACCCGTAACGTACAAAGGTTTTTCTTCCGTAGGGAGTTTTACTCACGTATCATCTTCTATATATTTTATTAGTGTCAAGGCTTTTCTGTGAAGGACAAGCAGAAACTGTGCAAGGAAAGTACTCCTGAGAGATAAACCAGGTTTCAAATGAAAGACCTGCAGGAAAACAAACCATCTTAACACACAGTTTTCTCCCATTCTGTGTACACAGCATGCTTCCGGGACACTGCTGACAGTTTCTGGAGGTAATACACAATAGAGCCCTTTCAACACTGATGCCCCCGAAGAGACAGGAGTGCAGTGGCAGCACTGGGTCTAAAAGCAACTGGACAGTTTTGAAGGTTTGTATTTTATCTTTAAAAACACACACACAGATTTTGCATTCTATATCAAAATATATCTATGTTTATTTTATTATGAAAAATCACTATGCAAGTTACTTCATGTTGTTACTTGACTTTTTCTAGTCAAATCTTTTTTTTTTTCTTTGTGGTACACAGAGGATTGAACTCAGGGGCATTATACCTCAGAGTTACACCCCCAGTCCTATTTTATTTTTTATTTAGAAACAGGGTCTCAATGAGTTGCAGAGAGCCTTGCTAAGTTGCTGAGGCTGGCTGCAAATCTCCCAAGTACTGGGATCACAGGGGTACGTCGCGGCGCCTGGCTTCTAACCAAATCTTAATATGAAATTGAAGTTCCCAGAAGCTAGGCCATGCTTAGACTATAGCTTTGAGATATTCATGTATCTATACTCTTGGAAGGGGGAGATGTGTGGAGAGTGGGAGGGATTTTATTTCAGTTTGAACACTTGAAACATGGAATTACATGATTACCCTTGAATTTTGCAATGTGTCACAGACTGCACAGACCTGGATCCAAAATTTCTAGTTAACAAAAGGATCTCATTATTTCAAAGCTACATCTATGACACTATTTCCTGGCCCAATCTCCAGAGTGATATTATGACAAAGCTTTGTTACATGAAGAAATAAATCCCATATAATCTATCGTTTTCTTCAAATGTGTAATTAAGTAGATGCTTTTAAAAAGAATAAGACAATAAAGATGCTATCATTTTTTTTTTCGGTACTGGGGATTGAATCCAGGGACATTCTACCTCTGAGCTATACTCCCAGCCCTATTTTTTATTCTTTATTTTGAAACAGGGCCTCACTAAGTAGCTGAGGCTGGCTGCGAACCTGCGATCCTCCTGTCTCAGCTCCCAAATTCTGGGATTACAAGAGTGTGCCACCACACCTGGCTAAGATGCCATCATTTAAGTAGAAGTATACTAAGTTTTAAAAACATTTTTGGCTCAGTTAATGCAAATAAGCATCCCCCTCTCCTCAACAAAACACCTTTGTGTTATAGGGTAGTACTTGAAATTAAAATATTTATTATTTGAAGTAGGGAATGTTGAAATTTTAATTGTTAATGTATAGACTACTCCCCACTAATAATTCAAAAGAGGAATCATTTAGAGACTTTGGAAAGGCCATAGGCACTACAAAAAAAAAGGACTTAATTCTATGATGTTTGAGATATATGATACAGGCACTGTAGAACATATTTTAAAAGAAGACATAATACATTATTCACTGTGACAATGTCTGGTTTCATGTTTACCTGATCCAAGAAGGTTTTCACTAAAGTGTCTCTATGTAAGACATCTTGGAAAATATTCCTATGAAGAAAAGAAAAAGGCTAAATGTTAAAATGACTACTTAAGACTACTTTCCACAACCCCTTCCTATAAATGGGATATTATATATAAACATATGTGTAAGAATATAAATATATATTTGAGGATAGAAAATATATATTCAGGAACTTGGGGTATAGTTCAGTGGTAGAGTGTGTGCTCAGCATACATGAGGCCCTGAGTTCAATCCCCAGGACCAAAACAACAACAACAAATCCCCCATAACAAAACAAAACAAAAAATCTAGAGCCCAAATCAAATAATAACAATAAAAATACAAACACATTCATTTTAACTCAAGGATATATTTATATATTACTGTTGTTTGTGAGGCTAAAATGTAATTATTTTCCCTGAATAGTATAAGCTATTCCCAGGAAGGTTATGTGTATAATCTATCAGGCTATTTTAGAACTCTTATTTTTTTTTTTTTGGTAGTACTGAGGATTGAACCCAAGGGCATTCTACTCCTGAACTACACTCCCAGCCCAATTTTATTTTTTATTTTTGAAACAGGGTCTCATTAAGTTTCTGAGGCTGTCCTCAAACCTGCAATCCTCCTGTCTCAGCCTCCCAAGTACTGGGATTACGTCTGTGCCACCACACCCGGCTCTATTTTTCTATTTTAGAACTCTTGCTTTACAAAAAAAAAAAAAAAAAAAAAAAAAAAAAGGTAAGAGCCTTAGATGATAAACATAATTAACAATTCTTGCCATTTAAAAAAAAATAGTACCAGTTGGGCGTGGTGTGGTGGCGCATGCTTGTAATCCCAGTATTTGGGAGGCTGAGACCAGAGGATTGCAAGTTCACGACCAGCCTCAGCTACTTAGTGAGTCCCTCTGCAACTTAGTGAGACTCTGTTTCAAAATAAAGAATAAAAAATAGGGCTGGGGGTGTAGGTTGGAGGTAGAATGCTCCTGGGTTCCATCCCCAGCACTGCAAAAACAAGACAAACAAACAAAAACAAAAAAATAGTACCATTAACAAAAATGAACATATTTATACTACCACTAAAACCAAAACCAATGACAAATACTAAGAAACATTTGAGTGGGATGAAGGAATGAGCCCAGATGACAATGGGCAACATCACGACCTCTGGGTTTGCATCAAGAAGTCCGCCATCTGCAAGTAACATGAACTAGCAACCTGACCAAGTGTCATCACTGGTGTCTAATAGAGCAGGAGCTAAAACAAACAAAAGATTGTTCCTTTCCAGGCCCCAACCCTCTCATTTCTTCTTTTCCATCTTCCCTAGGTTATATTTAGGTCAGAGAAGTAATATACCATTAATGAGTTTAGTGATTTTTAAATGAAAAGAAAGACTAAAAACAATAGAGATCATCATATTACTGTTAAGAGTGGCAGAGAAGATGGGTGTTTACAGAAGAAAGTAGGAAAGTACCTAAAGTTTCCTAATGTTAGAAGATGAGTGTACCAAACTACAAAAGGAAACAGAAGGGAAAAAACCTGGTATTTTATGATTAATGGCTATGCATTGATAACACCATTTTTTGGGCTTTAGGAAGAAGTGGAGACTATTTAAGTCCCATGGTCTGGTTCTATCTGTTTCACTGAATGAATATCTTTATCATATGAGAACTGTATGAACCAAAGTGTTACTTCCTCTCTCAACCTCCCAAGTACTAGGATTACAGGCATGTACCACCACACCCAGCTTCCAAGCACTTTTAATTGAGTCAAAAGAACTATAATAGTATACTACAGTTCTTTTTCTGACTTCAGAACATCATTTAAGTGTTTTCTTGAGGTTCTATGACTATAAATTTATCACCTTTTTTTTCCTAGTTGGTCCATAACCAACATTTAATTGTCACTACTTTTCTTTTTAGTTTATTGATCACACTTTCTGGTAGGAAATGAGTAACAATTGTATGAGAAGTAAAAAAGTGCTCTGTTAATATATTTCAACAGTTTTGCTGGATTTTATTCATATATAAGAAAAATAATTACTTTAGTTAATAAGCCTGTTCAGTCTGTTATACACTAAAATATAAGCAATGCTGGGATTGGAGGCTGAAACTGACTATTAACCTCAGCATTTAGTATATGGCCTTGTTCAATATCTTTTTTTTTTTTTTTCGGTACCGGGGATTGAACCCAGGGGCATTCTACCTCCGAGCTACATCCCTGGCCCTATTTTTTATACTTTATTTTGAAACTGGGTCTCACGAAGTTGTGGAGGGCCTCACTAAGTAGCTGAGCCTGGCGGTGAACTCGGATCCTCCGGTCCCCGCCTCCCAAGTACTGGGATTACAAGCGTGTGCCACCACGCCCGGCTGGCCTTGTTCAATATCTGTTTGTTGAATAAATATTTGAACACTAAATAAATATTTTAAGGGCTAATTTTAACCTATTTAGGGAAAATGCAATTATATTAAAAATGGACATTTAAGAAAAATGGTTAAATGTTTCTTCAGGCATCTTTAGGCTACTAGCGTTTCTTTCCCTTTAAATACAAAGTGCTTCTTTTGGTTTTACTCATAAAAGATGGCTCCATATGATGTTTGACAAAATCAGAAGGTGGAGCACTACGTACAGATCAGGAGTGAAGCTCTCGTCCGTGTAGACGATCATGTCCTGAGCCATGTCTTCTTCTGAAGTGGCTCTCCAGTACGCTATCAACTCCGACCTCATGTATCTGCGCTGATTATAAATGTGCTCGTGGCAGGGTGGCATCTGCTTGACAGTATTGACGTCCACATCAATGTGAGTAGTAGGATATGGTGCGTACATGACTTGCCGGAATGGTAGTACAAAGCTTCCAGTTGAATCCTGGCGAAATGGAAGCAAAACTTACTGTCTTACGTGCCAAATGATATGAAGTCATTTTTAAATTAAAAACACTAGCTTCAATTTTATTCTAAGAAATTTATCATGATTGTGTGCCACATCTCAGTGACACTTAATGTTCATGCAGCGTTGGTTTTAATAGCAAAAGATTGGAAACAGCCTAAAAAGTGAAGAAATTAAATAAATAAAAGGATTTTATTATTCAGCTAAAAATAGTTATTAAAAATTGTGTTGATACCAAAAAAGGTTTGCAATATGTTGTGAAAAAAGCAGGTTAGAACATGTATAGTCCAAAGGGAGGGGGAAGAAACTACATACAGAAGAAAAAGAGACTAGTAAGATATATGGCAAATATTAATAGTGGTTATTTATTGGATTGTGGAATTACAATGGACTTTTTTTCTTGATTATTCTATTTTTGTGGTACTGGGGATTGAACTCAGGGACATTCTACCTCTGAGCTACACTCTCAGCCCTTTTTATTTTTTGATTTGAAACAGGATCTCACTAGGTTGCTGAGTCTCACTACGTTGATAAGGCTGTCTTCAAACCTGTGATCCTCCTGTGTCAGCCTCCCAAGTACTGGGATTACAGGCATGTGCCACCACGCCTGGCTTTTATGTTCTTTTTGAATCTAAATGAACTATTTTTGAATCTAAACGAATATGTATTTTCTCTCTCTCTCTCTCTCTCTCTATATATATATATATATATGTACTAGAGATTGAACCCAGGGGCTTCTACCTCTGAACTACACCCCAAGCCCTATTTTATTTTGAGAAAGGGTTTCGCTAAATTGCTTAGGACCTCACTAAGTTGCTGAGGCTGGTCTTGAACCTGCAATTCTCCTGTCTCAGCCTCCCAGCTACTAGGATTACAGGCAAGCACCACCATGCCCAGCTATGTATTTTTATAAGTAAAACATTTACTTCTTTCTAGGTGTAGTCAATTGGGTACCCAGTTACCATGTAACAAATAACTGCAGTATTTAAGATATTGTACTATGTGTTATGAACATCAGATAGAAGCTATTTACATTCTTTCACTTATAATCTGTGATGCCATCTTTGTATAATGTCAAGGTATTTTCTGGAAGGGTATGTAATTTAGATTTGTATGAAGAATTCTTAAAAGTTTTTTACTGAGTCATAATTTTAAGTTTTCTACTAGGCATCTGATATAGGTCTCTTTCAGGACTAAAATTATATAATTAAATGAGACGATGCTGAGGAAATAAATGTAGTAACCCTAACCCTTTATTACACCTTTGGTAGGAAGAAGTACAAATTTTCAGATTTGTAAAAGTGAAACTAGAAACATGTTCATTAGTTTCTATATTTAAATACTGCTATTCTGAGCTCAGCACGCATATTACTGAAAACTTAAAAGGTGAACTTTCATTTGCAATGATTTTATTTTTAATATATTTTCTATTTTTAATTGACTCATAGTAGCTGTACATATTTATGGGGTATAGAGTAACATTTCAATACATGTACACAATGTATAAAAAATCTGATCAGGGTGGCATATTCATCACCTCAGATAGTCATCATTTCCTTTCCATGGGAACATTTAAAATCCTCTACTAGCTATTTTGAAACATTCTACTGACTGTTGTCAGCTGTAGTTATTCTATCATGCTATAGAATATCAGAAGTTATTCCTCCTATCCAATTGTATCCTCATAATCCATTAACCATTCTCTTTCAATCCCATTTACCCCACACCCTTCCAAAGCTACTCTCAATTCCTATGAAATCAACTTTTTGGCTTTCACATATAAGTGAGAACATGCAGTAATTGTCTATGTCTGACTTATTTCACTTAATATAATGTCCTCATTTCACCCATGTTACAGCAAATGACATAATTTCATTCTTTTTTATAGCTAAATAATATCCTATTGTGTACACAGACCACATTTTCTTTATCTAGTCACCTATCAATGAACATCTAGATTGGTTTCCTATCTTGGCTATTGTGAATAGTGTGTAATAAACATGTGAGTCCAGATGTTTCTTTGACATGCTAATTTTGAGTACATACCCAGTAGGGGATTGCTGGATCATCTGGCAGTTCTATTTCTAGTTTTCTGAGGAAGCACTGGAATGCTTTCCATAATGGCATGCTCATTTGCATTCCTGCCATGTATGAAAGGTCTCCTTTCTCTGTATCGTCTACAGCATTTGTTATTTTTTTTGTCTTTTTGATAATACCCATTCTTTTTTTTTTTTTGCGGTACTGGGGATTGAACGCAGGGGCATTCTACCTCCGAGCTACATCCCCAGCCCTATTTTTTTATTTTGATTTTGAAACAGGGTCTCACTAAGTAGCAGAGGGTCTCACTAAGTAGCTGAGGCTGGCCGTGAACCTGCGATCCTCCTGTCTCAGCCTCCCAAGTACTGGCATTACAAGTGTGTGCCACCACGCCTGGCTTCATAACACTCATTATGGTTTTGATTCTGATTTGCATTCCCCTGATGATTAGTGTATGTTGAGTATTATTTCATTTATTTGTTGGCTCTGTGTATACCTTTTGTTGAGAAATGTCTATTCAGGTCTTTTTAAAAATAATTTTTTTTTGCTATTGAGTTCCTTACATGTCCTGGATTTTAATCTCTCATCTGATGTGAAATTTGCATATATTTTCTCCCATTCTGTATGTTGTCTCTCTTCATTCTGTTGACTATATCCTTTGCTGTGCAAAATCTTTTTAGTTTGATGTGATCTCATTATCATTTTGAGTGGACTTTGTATATGTAAAAGATAGGAGGAGCCTAGTTTCATTCATCTGTATATGGATATCCTGCTTTCCCAGCACCGTTCACTGAAGAGACTTTTCTTTCTCCAATGTATACTCTTGGTGCCTTTGGAGAAAATCAATTGGCTGTAAACATGTGGCTTTACTTTTGGATTCTCTATTCTGTTCCATTGGTCTATATATCTGTGTTTATGCCTTTACCATGCTGTTTTGGTTTCTATTGCTTTGAAGTATGAAGTTAGATATTATGCTACCAGCTCTGTTCTTTTTGATCAGTATTATTCCGGCTATTTGGGGCCTTTTATGGCTCTATATAAATTTCAGGATTGTTTTCTTCAATTTCTGTGAAGAATATCTTTGGTATTTTGAGAGAAATTGCATTGAATCTGTAGATTGCTTTGGGTAATATGGACATTTTAATATTAATTTTTCTAATCCATGAATACTGGATGTCTTTCCATGTTTTGGAGTCATCTTCAACTTCTCTCATATGTTTTGTAATTTTCATTGTAGAGAACATTCACCTCCTTGGTTATTCTTTCATATATATGTATTTGTTTGTTCTGGGTAGCTATTGTGAATAGACTGGATTGCTTTCTTGATTTCCTTCTCAGCAATTTTGTTATTGGTATATAGAGTACTATTTTTGTATGATGATTTTGTATCCTGCAACTTTACCAAATTTATTTGTCAGTTCTAACAGTTGTTTTTTGGTGGAGACATTTTATTTATATATATATATATTTTTTTTTTCTTCAAGTCATTTGCAGAGATAACTTGACCTCATCCTTTCTTATCTCTCTCTCTTGTCTTCTTGCTGTGGCTAATACTTCTAATACTACATTGAATAAGAGTGGTGAAAGTGGCCATCCTTACCTCATTCTTGTAGATTAAATGATTTCAGCTTTTCCCTATTCTTCTATATGATACTGGTTGTAGGTTGTCATATGTAACATTTGTTGTATTGAGGAATGTTCCTTCTATGTCTAATTTTTGAAAAGTGTAAAAATTTTTAATATTTTTCTTTCCTTTTGCTATGCCTATATTCTCAGGAAAGCATTTACTATGAGAGTAACACACAATTATTAGGAAAGCCATTTCTTCATGTCTTTGATTACCATTACAACTGAGACACCAATAATAGAGTCAATAAAGTGAACAATTTTTTTCCCTTTTTTTTGTACCCAGGATTGAACTTGGGAGCATTCTACCTCAGAGCACCCCAATCCTTTTTTGATATTTTAAATTCTGAAACAGGGTCTTGCTAAGTTGCTGAGATTGGCCTTGAATCTGCAATTTTCTTGTCTCAGACTCTAAGTACTAGGATTACATGGTGGTACTAGGCACCACCATGCCCAGATGTTTTCCCTTAATTACTGAAAATAATTGTCAATTTTTCTGTTTTGCTCCTTGAAAAGTAAACTCAGTTAAATGAATATACAATTTTTTTCTAATATATATTAGAAACATTTATTTTTGTGTGTGTGTGCGTAAAAATTATTTAAATCCTATATGCTTTCATAAGATGCTTTAAAAAATGAATTTGGTACATCAATACAAAATGGTAACACAAAAATTCAAGTCTGTTCAGTAAAAAAAAATGTTTAGAGGTACAACCTGATCCAAGCATGTATTAAAAAGAAAAAAATCCTGAGACCAGACACATGACTACAGGAAACCCCCTGGGAAATAAGGATATTCCATGGTGTTTCACTGATGATACTAACTATAAATCCATAAGACCTATACTCTGTGCTCAGAATTATGTAAAGGAAGTCAGTCTCTGGGCATATAAACATGAGATGCATTAAATGTAAGTATTTTTACAGAGTTTCAAAAATTATTCTTAAAAATTGGTTTCACTTGTGATAAATGAAAAGTATACCTTTAGCAAACCTTGTACAAAGAGCCCTGACTCATATTTAAATGATGACTCTGCTTCACATAATCGGGAGCATTTTCTCTCTGCCGGAGTCAGAAAAAGGCATAATGTCTTCACTATCTATAAAATAAAACATTTTAGTATTAAGACATGAAGTATAAAGACCACTGACTTGGTTGTAAAAGAAGTTTAAGTGGAAGTTTTAACTGTTATTATTAACAAAATACATTCTGAGTAATAAGTATTCCTTAGTCACATGGAACAGTTCATGGAATACAATACATTGCTTAAAAAAGGGGATTCTGTGGCCAAATAAGTTCAGAAAACTTTTGGTAAATTAATTGTATGGTATCTCAAAACCATTAATATTTGGATAAATACTGTGACTCTCCATGTGAATGAAATTCTGTGCAGCCTTTCTCAAACTTATTTCACCATGGAACCCTTAGCTCAGTAGGAAATAATGACCCAATATGATAATTGATTATATCTCCACCCAAACAAGCAAACAACTTTGGAAAAAAAAAACAAAATGCATTTAAATTGGGCTGAATAACAGTTTCTGCTGTAATAGTTCTACATGTAAGTCCCATTATAATGACTATCAAGGTATATCCAAGTTCTTCAACATAAAGATAATTAGCTAATTCTATCAAATTTGATTTAAAATAAGCAAGTAATTGATAGGGTTTATAAGTCTCTTGATTCTAACAGGATTTGACCTAAAGCTCTATTAGGAAAAATAAAAAGCCCTTGTATCTATTAGACTATTTCAATTGCAACCTAACATTCAAATGATAATCCATGATATGTTATCAGTATTAAAATGTCAGATCATATTCTGGATTATAAAATGAATTACCTTATTTACTTTTTCAGCACTGCTACCTACTACAATAGAGCAGCCACAGGTTTGCAAGTGTGAGCTGATGGCACTATAGATAAAAGAAAACATTAAAAACACAGGCTATAAAACAATTTCACAAGCTTAAAAGCTTCAAACAACTCAAAATAGCTATATATGATAAACAACAAAACTCTAAGTATAATGCTATCTCTTATTCGCTAACCTTACATTTTCTGGGGGCCTTTCACAGAGATTTTCTTGTTTGAGTCTTAAGACAACCCATTTAGTTAGTAACTATTTTATAGCTAAAGAAACTGATGTGTAGAGAGGTTAATGTGATTTATTTAAAGCCAATAAGATTAAAAATAACATGAATGATGGGCATGGTGGCGCTTGCCTGTAATTCCAGTACTTAGGAGGCTAAGAAAAGAAGATCATGGGTTCGTGACCAGTCTCAGTAACTTAATGAGACTCTGTTTCAAAATAAAAAATAAAATAAGGCTGGGGGTCTAGCTCAGAGGTAGAATGCCCCTGGGTTCAATCCTCAGTACCAAAAAAAAAAAAATAATAACAAAAATAACATGAGTGGCTGACACTAGCAGATTCAGGACTAAAGTGTTTCTGATTCATGTCATTAAAACTTTTAGGATAAACGCTCATGCCTCTGACATTCTATCATGAGCCTAAAGTAAAAGAATGCAAACATAAAAGTGAATACTTTATTCTTTCACTTCTCATTTTTAAAAAAAAAAGTTTATGATGATCTGTAACTGTTAAGAAACACTAAAATAGATAATACATGTAGAGCACTTGGTATTAGGGACTAACACATAGTTACTCAATAAATATAAATAGAAAATGTTAGTTATTATCTGTTAGGTGATTTTATGTGCCAGGTACTGTTCTAAGTGCTCTGCATAATTCAACTCAATCGATGCTTACAAAAACCCTAGAAAGTAAGTAAAATTATTACTCCCATTTTACAGATGAGGAAATGGAGGCAGAGAAACTTCAGGAAGCTTGTCCAAGGTTAAACAGTAATAACCAGGCAGTATGATTTTAAATCCCACACTCTTTAAGTACTGAACTCCATAGTTAGACGAAAAAGATCAGTGTAAATATGAATAATTTCCATTTTTAGGCCTAAATTACTTAAGCCCACCTATAATGCAACTTAATTTAAAAAACTTCTTAGTTTTAGCTTTAATGAAAAGTAAAATAAGAAACCAGAACCAAACAAAGGACCAAGATTTCTTGTCTGAGCACTAGGGTAAAAGGACTAACAGACAAATAATGAGTAAAAAAATAACACACAGGTAAGCAACAGTTCAAATAGGCAATGTTGTCCTTAGAATAATTGGAGGAAGTAGGTATTCTGATTAATCCTTCCTTCGAAATCCTGTCATAGGTGAGCATTAAGATTTTTATCTGCTTCAAAGATGGGCATGGTGGTGCACACCTATAATCCCAGGACATGGGAGGTCAGGATAGGAGGATCACAGGTTTGAAGCCAGCCTCAGCAAGTTGTGAGACCCTGTTTCCAAATAAAAAATAAAATAGGTCTGGGGGTATAGCTCAGAGGTAGAATGGCCCTGGGTTCAATCCCCAACACTACAAAAAAAAATTTGTATCCGCTTGATTCAGCGTTTAGGAAAAGAAACAAAACTCTTACTTGAGAAGAAAGCCTTCATGACAACTGTCACCAATATCATCATCATTGAGAACCGTATCAGCTATCTAAAATATACGCAGAAAACAAAAAATAAATAAATTAGTCTGGCTATAACATGTGCTGAGAGAATGCTTTCAATACATACGCTTTCTAAAGTCTACATTCACTGTAACACACTGCCCTTATTTCTGAGCATCAGGAAGACCCATAAAACAACCTTTGTACACCACCATAACCTTTCAAAGAACAAACTTGAAAGCAGGTCAGTCAGGCTAAGCAACATTTTTTACAAGACAGCTTCCTTTTCTGAGCTGTGAGAATCAGGAGACCAACCTTAATGACAAAGTCAGAAAGCAGTAAGAACAGTTTCCTAAAGATATCTCTGTACATGCACAATATATGATTTAAAATGCCCTTAACAGAGGATTAAGGAAACTAAATTAGTCAATGTAAGTAAATTTCCATTGACAGTCATTAGTTTGCATACTGCTTTGTTTCAAAAAGCTGCATTAAATACTAATTGTTTGCTGGGCATGGTGGCATACGCTTGTAACCCCAGTACTTGGGAGGCTGAGACCGGAGGATCCGGGTTCGCGGCCAGCCTCAGCTACTTAGTGAGGCCCTCCGCAACTTCGTGAGACCTGGTTTCAAAATAAAGTATAAAAAATAGGGCTGGGGGGTTGGGCGTGGTGGCGAACGCTTGTAATCCCAATACTTTGGGAGGCGGAGACCAGAGGATCTGGGTTCGCGGCCAACCTCAGCGCGCACGCGCTCTCTCTCTCTCTCCTCTCTCTCTACCTCGTGAGGCCCTCCGCAACTTCGTGAGACCCGGTTTCAAAAATAAAGCATAAAAAAAATAGGGCCGGGGGTGTAGCGCGGAGGTAGAATGCCCCTGCGTTCAATCCCCGGTACCGCAAAAGAAAAAAAAATAGGGCCGGGGGTGTAGCTCGGAAGTAGAATGCCCCTGGGTTAAATCCCCAGTTCCGCAAAAAAAAAAAAAAAAAAAACTAATTGTTTCTCTAAGGTCTACAATTTTCCCACTCTTAGGAAATATAAAAGTGGTGAAATAAATTAAATTTAATTTTTTCATAACTATTCTGGTCAAAAAGCCCGTTTGGTCATAAAATTCAGGATTTTATGTGTGCTTATTTTTTTGTGGCTAAAACTTCATCTGAGTAATATGACAAAATGCATACTACTAAAATGAGAATACTAATAAATATATATAATAGTAGAATAATTCAAGGGAACTGATAAAGGGTACGATTGGCCCCATAAGAACTTACATCTATTTCTTCAGGCACACTGTGTGATTTCATAGATGAAAGCAGTTCCATTACAGGAATGACTTCCCCAGTAAGCATTGGAATAATACTCTGACCCTGCACAATAAAATAAAATGAAGTGAAAAAAAAATCACAATGCAGGATAAGCTGGGAAAAAATAAGTAAAAAAATAAATGAATGTGAAAAATAACACTTTCTGATGGAACTACTTGGTAACTTGTTCAAACACAGCATCAAACAATCTATTCCAAAATACTTCTAAAGATTTTCATGATATTTAAGCTCATTTTCATTCTTACAGGAATATTTCCTTTTATTAACTAATTTTATTGGTACGTTATAGTTATACATAATAGTGGAGTTGACTGTGACATAGCTGTACATGCTGATATCATAATTTGGTCAACTTCATTTCCCAGTATTTACCCTTTCCCTCCCCTGGCCCACTTCCTCTCCTGTACAGGTCTCCTTTCTGTTTCATGAGACCCTCCTCTCTTTTTTTTTCTTTTTTTCTCTCTAGCTCAGGAATAATTTTCTTCAGTAAGCATGAAATTACTGGTTTATCATTTACTATTACATGCAACAATTAAACCACCATGTCAACTTCAGAAAGGATCTCCTTTGAAATTTAATTGATATAAAACTTTTGCTAAAGGTCATTGCTATATTTTGTATTTAAAAGTGAGGAAAGTCAAGCATAAAAGACTTTGAAATCCTTACCAAATAACCCACTAGAAAAGCTTCAATAAATACCCAACCTCCACATTCAAAATAGGGAATAATCTATCAAAAAGCAAATAAAAATCATATATATTTCAAAATCCAATAAAACTGAAGAGGTTCCTTTAGAGATCTTTAAAGATGATATTACTATTATGTGTCAAAAATACAAATTTGAAATATGCATTTTCTGGAATCAAATTTTATAGCATAAATATAGTGTCTCAAATATGGGTAGCCCCTCATTTATTCACTATCACATCCCCATTTGGTTTTGTGACTAAGCTAAGTATGTAAAATTTTAGAGATGTAGATGAAATTGTCAAATGTCTCTCAATTTTTTGCTAAACACATTTTAAATCACATATTAATCAACTCAATAAGTCTTTTTTGCTTACTCACACTTCATTAAATGATTTAATTCAAACTCTTTGCATGTATCTTCAAATTAGAGTCTCTAGTATCCCAAGAGCCCTTTTTGAGTAACTTAACCCAACTTTCCAAAGTCCCTTATCATGTAAATTGCTTAAGAATTTAAATGTGTTGCTACCTTTGGACATTTTATCCTAAGCCATAACCTTCTTTGCATAATATAGTTTTATTATTTATTTATCATCTTATAGTAATGTCCAGAATTAATCACACTCTTTGTTTTTGCATTTTATTTTATTTATTTATTTTTTTGCGGTACCAGAGATTGAACCCAGGGGCATTCTACCTCCGCGCTACACCCCCGGCCCTATTTTTTTATACTTTATTTTGAAACCGGGTCTCGCGAAATTGCCGAGGGCCTCACTAGGTAGAGAAAGAGAGAGACAGGGAGAGAGAGAGAGAGAAAGCAAGAGAGAGAGAGAGCAAGAGCGCTGAGGCTGGCCGTGAACCCAGATCCTCCGGTCTCCGCCTCCCAAAGTACTGGGATTACAAGCGTGCGCCACCATGCCTGGCTGTTTTTGCATTTTAAAATAATTGTTGAAATGCTTGTTCACAGTTTCAGTTACCATAAGTGATCCAACAAGAACGGCTGAATCTGTATTGCATTTCATCCTTGTTAAGCAATTTTATCAGATGAAGCTATAAGCATCCAAAACCAGCACTGACTGAAGCTGTTTCAGACTACTGTGTCATTCCCAGGCAGTATTTAATGTTCAAAATAAAGCTGTTGAAAGCACACAATATGAGATTTGCAAAAACTCAATTATAAGGCAACTCCTGCTTTTCAGAAAGGATAATTTTGTGGAAATATCTCCCTCCAGTTTTAGACTCATGTAATATATAACATTCAGACACGGAAACTCAGACATTTATCATCACAGAAAGTGGATAGCCTCACCGACTCTGAACAACAACAAAATCCTACAAGGCTGAATACTAAAGAGGTATTGAAAGAAAACCCCTCAGGTTTCTTTTCCTCCTTGTACTTCTCTAACTTGACCTTCTGAGCAGACAATATCTCTCCTTTAAAACCTCCAGTTTATTCCACATATACTTTCCTCCTGGCATAGAAGGGTAAATAACATTTTAAGAGATGTAGAAATTCACTAATAGTGGTCAACCTAGTAACTAAAGGTTTCTGGTTTGAAAAATCAAAATCCCACTAAAAGCAAAATTTGATTTGGTCCTAGATTTCCTTGAGATAAATTCTACTTAATCATTCCATAAGCATCAGGTTAGAGGTTGGTGAGCCCCCTTTCCTGGGGACCCTGCTTTCTGATCAGCAAGAAAGTAAAAGCTGGGCTTCTCTGGGTAGAGAGGACCTATTACGGTTTGGATTTAGAATGTCTCCCAGACCTCAGCTGTAGACAAGGCAACCATGTTGGAGGTGGGGCATGGTTGCTGAGGAGGGGTTCCTGGGGGGTGTGGTCTGGGGGACTATATGTCTCTCCTCCTCTTGAATGGGTTATCTCTCTGCCTCCAGCCTCCATAATGTGAGAGTAGAGTCCTGCTCTCTCTCTCTCTCTCTCTCTCTCTCTGCTTCTCACTGACATGCTCTGAGCTCCGCAGGCTTCACCCAGCCTAACATGGACTGAACTCTCTGAAATCTCCACAACTATAAGCAAATAAATCTTCTTTCCTCTAAGTTGTGCTCATCAGGTATTTTGGGTCACAACAGTGAGAATGCTGACTAAAACAGAACACTTTCTTATAAGTCTCAGACTTTTTCCCACATTTACCTCACCAGGCTTGGAAAGCTATTTACAACAGTACAAATATAGTAATTTTGTAAAGAAAATCATTTTATAGGGTTTTGTATTTTCCTTATTAATGTCCCTGTATTTTCACTAGATTTGGGGCAAGGGCATACTGGAGATCAACCCAAGGCCTTACACATGATAGGTAAGTGCTGTACTACTGAGTTACACCTCCAACCCCTCATAAGTATTTAGAAAAATTATTTTTCAAGTATCATTCTTTCTTAGTCATGCTAAGGAGAACCAGAGAAAAAGCAATGCAGCCATATTTAAAAGACTGGAGTTATACAAAAAGGAACAATGAGGGAGGGTGGCATGGCAGGAGAATGGGAGTAAAGTTAAGAGCCCTTTCTCCACTGGAGCTTCCCCTCCAGAACATCTCTGCCCTCTACTGAAATGGTCAACATTTAATTTCTACAAGGAAAGCCATACCCTGGAATCCAAACTCCTTCTCAAACTCTAGTGTCTGTTTCTCAAAGTCATTTGAAGCCATGGGATAAACATGGCACCTTTTCCTAGAGAATCAATGTTACTGGATGTCAGAATAATTAAGAAATAAAGGAATATTACTGGCAATTTTTAATATTAAAATAAACATATATGCCATGAAATAAAATGTAAATTGAATGAATTTTAAAGGTTCAACATAAAACTTTAAAGAAATACTGTAACCCTGTACTCCTCAGAGCTATACTCACTCTCCTCCTGTTACAGCTGCTTCCACAGAAATATTTGAGAAACAATCCCTTAAAGAAAATTGCATATACAGATTTTTATGTTTACTATGAACAATGTATTCTATGTAAACAGAAAGAAAGTAAAATAGTAATTTATAGATCATTTTCCTCTGTTTACTTATTTAATTCTTCAGATATAAGATATAGAATTTTTTTACTATGTCTGTAAGGCCTTGACAAAGTAGCCATCAGTCTTATGCACACATATGCTATGGGATCATGGTATTTGACAACCAGTAATCTGTATTTTACCTGATCTTCCATTCTCTCTGTGCCTTCTAGGACAATCTTCTGGACATTTTCTTGCCTTTCCTAAGCAAAAGAAAATTAAAAACAAAACAAAACAAAGCACGACAACATTTTGATACTTGTTTGTTTTTTCAATGTAGATATATTCTTGTGTAATTTCAGGAAAAATACATTATACTTTGGGGGAAAAAGGAAAAGAGGTGGGAAATGAACCCAACAAACCACGGTCTCATAGACAATATACAATAAATCAAAACATCCTTTTTTTGCAGTGAAAGAGTTATAATTCAGCAGAAAATAGTCAAAGTAACATTTGCAGTTTCAAAAAGTAACATAATGATGTACTTTTCAAATTAAACAAGATCAAGTTGAGCCTGAGGTATATAGAGCTTACTGATTTGAAATGATTTTCATAAATGTGAGAAATAAGGCAAGTTTTCAAACGCAAAAATCTACTTTATTTTTTTGCGGTGTCAGGGATTGAACCCAGGGGCGTTCTACCTCCGCGCTACACCCCCAGCCCTATTTTTTATCCTTTATTTTGAAACCGGGTCTCGCGAAGTTGCCGAGGGCCTCACTAAGAAGAGAGAGAGAGAGAGAGAGAGGGAGAGAGAGGGAGAGAGCGAGCGCTGAGGCTGGCTGCGAACCCGGATCCTCCGGTCTCCGCCTCCCAAAGTACTGGGATTACAAGCGTGCGCCACCACGCCCAGCAAAAATCTACTTTTAAAAGATATTCTTTTTCTTATAGTTACAAGTCTTATAAAATTAATAATGCTTTAATGGACTTTCAGGTTAATAGTAAACTGAAAAGTTGGAAGGAGAATTAAATTTGTTCTTTAAATATGCCAAAAGCAATCACCAGTACTGCAAAAAAAAAAAAAATATGCCAAAAGCATACCACTATATATTAAACCATAGGATTTAGGAGAACAATACTTTCCTCTAGCTTAACCTGAAAAACTGAAAAGATTATCTTCTAGAAACTGTTTGCTTTCTAGGTTTCTCCTCATTTTATAAATTTGGGAATGTGACAAAGAAAATAAAGACTACATGGCTGACAGTTTATGAACAACTATTTTGAACGGTTAAACATACACATAGTAGGAAGTGAAAGAGAGGGTCATGCAATGAAAGAAAATAAGGTTTTACAGTCAAAGGCTCCCAACACAAATCCAGACTCTAATAAAAGTTTAATTTCTCTATACTTTAGCATTTTGTTTACAATGTAGAGTTATCATCTCCTATGTTCCAGTTATTGTGAAGATTATAGACATCAGACCAGATCTGTGTCTAACAGGGTAGACACAAAATAAATAACAGCTATTGTCTGATATTAAATGCATATAAAATAAACTTTTTTTTGGTACTAGGAATTGAACCCAGGTCTTGTGTGTGCTAAGCATATTCTACCACTAGACTATATACCCAACCCCCAGAAAACAAACTTTCAATGGCCAGGTTAGCATGATTAATAAGATAAAAAACTACTCACCTTATGCATCCATATTCTTCCTTTCCGAATAATATGTGTTAATCTATCAACACACACTCTGTGAAGTGGGAGGTAGAAACTAAGTTCTGTCTGTGGAAGTATAATTGATAGTCCATAAGTACTCCGATCTCCATTCCAATTTCCGTCGAAGATTAATGAAACAATAATTACTCCTTTTTCAGACAAGACAAAAAACTTTACATCTATAGCCCCACTTTCTGCATTTCGAAGAATTTCACCATTTAGAGTGTGGTTGGCAAGAAAAGTTATTTCTCCATCGCTGAGAAGTACCTGATCTGTCTTTGGAGCCCAAATGTGCCTTACTCTAGGACCAAGGATATTGTCCCAGTAAGCAAACGTAGCTGCTAATAAAGGTGACTCGCCACTTAAAGCAATTTCTGTCTTGGCAACGGCTGGAGATGGAGGTGGGCAGAGTGTCGACATCACTGCATCCCAACTCTCACATCATCCAAATACTCCCGGTATCTAAACAAGGACATACAAAACCCATGGTTAGGTTCAGCAATTATAAAAGATATCCATGCAAACCCCAAGTGATTCAGATAAACATCCTATTAGAAAGCTTGTACAGTAAGCCCTCACTGTTTCCAAATATTCTATGTGCAATTCTAGAATGATTGGATATTTAGTCCCTAAACCACTGTAACTAAAGAGGAGCAAAACAGGAAGGGGAAGTCTCAGCTAGGGATGGTGACACTTCTTGTGGGTTGAACTGTCTTCCTAAAAAGATATGTTTAAATTCTAAACCCCTGTATTTGTTTTTTTTTTTCTTTTTTGCAGTACCGGGGATTGAACGCAGGGGCGTTCTACCTCCGTGCTACACCCCCGGCCCTATTTTTTATACTTTATTTTGAAACCGGGTCTCACGAAGTTGCGGAGGGCCTCACTAAGGAGAGAGAGAGAGAGAGAGAGAGAGAGAGAGAGAGAGAGAGAAAGAGAAACAGGGAGAGAGAGAGAGAGAGAGAGAGAGCTGAGGTTGGCCTCGAACCCTGGATCCTCCGGTCTCCGCCTCCCAAAGTACTGGGATTACAAGCGTGCGCCACCACGCCCGGCCTCCCCTGTATTTGTAAATGTGACTTTATTTGGAAATAGGTCTAATTAAGTTAAGATGAAGTCATACTAGATTAAGATGGATCCTAATTCAACTGCTGGTGGGCTTATAAGAGAAAAAATTTGGGGACACACACACACACACACACACACACACACACACACACACACACGGAAGACAGCCATGTGAAGACTGAAAGGTAGAAACTGGAATGATGCAACTGCAAGCAGGAAATGCCAAGAACTGTGGGTAACCACCAGAAGTCACTTGATTCCTTACACCAGAAGTGAAGGGGCAAGGAAAGAGGCTTCACGAGAGCCTCCAGAGGCTCACGCTCCTGCCTACACCTTCGGACTGGACTTCTACTTTCCAGAACTGTGAGAGAATAAATTGCTGCTGTTTTAAGCCACTTGTTTGTGGTGCATTGTTATGGTATTACTAGGAAAGTAATAACCAGCCCTGATAGCAGAAGTACCTTAAACTTGCTAAAAAGGCAAACAAAATAAAACAAACAAACAAAAAATACTTAGGATTGAAAAAACACAGTTGGGAAGCCATAAAAAACAAAAAACGAATAAACCGTCCTGTTATTCTCAATAAACTCTGTGGATATCAAGGTACTGAAGCCCAACCAATGCTGGTATTTAAAATGACACTGAAACATGAAGACAAAGATAAACACATTAGTCAAGAAAGCAGTATAGCATTTTATCATTGTGAAAAAGACTTCTACACTAAGTGGCTGAGATTTAAAAAGCTTCAGTTATTTAGAATATGTACAGAACAAAAGGAATGGTCAAATCTTTCAATCTGAGAAAACAAGACACACAAAGAGCAAGCAAGCTTGCAGCCAAGCTAAAACCCTGGGCTCTACCTGCACACCTTAACCTACTCAAATATGACACTCTGAAAGGATACAATCTATGTAATATTAGGGTAAAACTAATCATTCTTGCAAATACTATAATAGGAGAGTTGTAATCAAAAGACTAAAAGTAAAAAGAAAATTATGATATCTCATTTAAGCAAGTCTAAAATGACGGAATCTACTCATCATAATCGTTAACGGACAGCAGCTAATAAGTATATTATGAAATACCTGTAGGATGGCTTTGCAAGCTAACATTTGATCTATAACAAAATTTATGTCAAATTAAATCATTTTACTTAAAGAGTTTTATCTACATCTTGTGAAGAGAGTTCAGAGTGTTGAAAAGCAGTGACTTCTATTTTTAGAGCATTAGGTGAATATTTTTATATTATGAATAGGCATACAGAGTGAGGCAAAACAACTGTCAGTATGTGCAAAAATAGTTTAACACACAGTAGTTACGTGTGTATTTTTAAATTCAGAAATTCATTTAGATAATACTTTCTAATATATGTCAATTTAATAGTCTTAAGAGACCACAGTAGATATAAGCTGTACAGCTTGTTTAAAATATCCACCGTTAGCCGGGTGCAATGGAGCACGCTTGCAATCCCAGTACTTGGGAGGCTGAGATCATAGGTTCGAGAACAGTGTCAGCAAGTAGTGAGACTCTCATCAATCTAGCGAGACCCTGTTTCCAAATAAAAATAAAATAGGGCTGAGGGTGTAGCTCGGGGGTAGAATGCCCCTAGGTTCCATCCCCAGTGCCACAAAAAAAATTAAATTAAATTAAATTAAAAAATAATAAAATATCCACTGTTTTAGATAGGATTCAAATAGCTTACAATGATGGAAAATAGGAATGTAATTTCAATTGAAACTGTAATGAGTCTATTGCTGACATCATTAACAATAACAAACAGGAAGCCAAGGTGATAAATTAAGTAAACACACAACTATAAAATTATATTGTAAACACATTTCTCTTTTATTCTTTCTTTTTGGGTAAAAAGGTGAATAATCATAAAGGCAACATTGTAACTCAACTATTCCATCATTGTACTGAAAATAAAAGAATTTCCTAAAACAGAATTGAGCCTAGAGCAAAAATCTGATTGAATTATGGGAAAACTTTTTACCTGGTTGTAAAAACTAAGCTATTACAGACCACTAATTACATTTAGTCTCACTCCTGGTATTAGAACAAAAATGAAGGATAAGAATTATGTTGGATTGTTTAGCTTTAAATGCTGCCAAAATAAATACAGTAGTTGCCCCCTTATCCTCTGGGAAAACACTGCAAGACCACCACTGGATGCCTGAAATTGCAGACAGTACCCAACTCTATATATGCTGTTTTTTCCTCTACATGAATACCTATGAAAGTCTAATTCATAAATTAGGTACAATATGAGATTAACATATTATAGCATATTGTAATGAATTAATAAATGTGGCCTTTTTCTCTCTCTCAAAATATTTTACTGTACTGTACTCACCCTTCTTCCTGAGATGATGGGAGATGATACAATGCCTACAGGATGAGATTAAGTGAAATGAATATGCACTGCGATTTAGTTTTAGGCTACTATTGACCTTCTGATGATACATCAGGAGAGTCATCTGCTTTGGGTGATGGTGGATCACTGAACCATGACAATATCAGTATTAGATGTCAGGAGCAGACAATGTTGATGGTTGAGAATTTTTCATAATTGAAAGACTTTTTGTAAAACCTTTTGTGAGAACTCTGTAACTGGAAGTTGTCTCTTCTTAACTAATCAAAGTGTTGCTGCAGAGGTTAGAATCCTTTGGGTGACTTTAATGCTGTATTCGACCTGAAGACTGGTTCTGTTTCAGTTTCTTCTTCATCTTCCTCTTTCTCTTTCTCTGTAGATCACTAAACAAGTTCTTACAATCTCTTATTGGTTAAAACTTCCCAATGGCCTTCAATATGTTTTTCTACTTCTTCATCAACCATGTTGGCAAATCCTTCACCACCAACTTGTCTTGCAGCTTCTCCAGTAATTTTTGCATTTTTTTTTCAGTCCAAACATATTCTTAAATCTGTGCAACCATCCCTTACTTGAAGTAAGTGGCTTAGTGTCACTTGTTTCAGAGAACACTCGCTGACGTTTTTCCGTAAGTGCAACACATTCTGGTGTAACATGCTGCCATCAACTGGAAAATGCTTTCTGTTTATGTCTTCAATCCACAAATTTAATCCCTTTTCCATTTTTAGTAAGCACTTGTCACACACTGTGGCTAAAATATTTTGTAATCTGAGGCATGATAGCAAGACTAGTACAACTTTTTTCCTTTTGCACAATTTCACAGACAGAAGATTCATTCTTATCATAAAACTTAGCAACCTTAGCATACAGTGGTTTTTTTCTCCCCCTTTCCTTATAAAGAATTTTTACCTTTTCACTTAAAGGAAGAACTTTATGGTTTCTTTTTGTCAAATCTGAATTGTCAGTGTAACAACAACTATGCTTTGCACATCATTAAGTAAAATAAGGGTTACCTGAACACAAGCACTATAATACTGTGACAGCTGATCTGATAACCAAGATTGCTACTAAGTAACTAACAGGTAGGTGACACATACAGTGTGGACATGATAGATGAGGACAGCCGGACAAAGAAATGAATCATGTCCTGGGGAGGAGAGAGAGGAAAGGCACATTTTTTTTACACCCCCAGCCCTATTTTTTTATTCTTTATTTTGAAACAGGGTCTCACTAAGTTGCAGGGGGCCTCACTAAGTAGCTGAGGCTGGCAAAGGCACAAAATTTTATCATGCTACTCAGTGCACAACTGAAAACAAATTATTTCTGGAATTTTCCATTTAATATTTTTGGACTGTGGTTGAATGCAGGTAACCAAAACCATGGATAAGGAGAGACTATTATTACCTAAGAAATGATATGTCACAGAGAAGTATAATTGGGATAGTTGTAAAAATGATTTTTCTAACACTTGAAGTCATCTTTAGTGATGAAAATTCATATGTAAATGTGGCAAAAATAATCAGCTCAAAACCAAAAGGCTTTTATCTATATATCTTATGTATATGTAGTATTGGCTACTCCAGAAGGTTATCAAGCATTAGCCATATAGTCTTTTGAGGGAAGCCAGGATCCAAATTGGGTGAGATGGTGGCTTGCCACTCCTGTAAATAAAGCACAGGGTTCATGAGGGTATACCCAATATATGTTCTAAAATAATCCAACATATGCAGACATATGATTTAATTAATAAGCATTTGTTAAAACTGTTAGCAGATTGGTGAATTTGAGCTTTTGCTTTTTCTTTAAACCTTTGCTAAAAATCAGCCATCTCTTTCCTGATTGGTATTTAGAAAGTTGATTGGTCCAGTGCTACTGTGAATCAGAATTCTACTATCATAAGGCCCTTACTCTGTGTAACAAAGCTTTCTGTTTATTTCTCCCAGCTCAAGGAGAAGCAGAGTCCTAAACCAGTCCACCTTCCAAAACAGGGGCTGCTGCCCAGAACAGCTTTAAGGACAGTGAACCGCTCATAACACCAGACTATTTGTAATACTTTCTAAATTTTCAACATCACACAAGACCAAGAGATGAAATTCCTGACCTCAAACATCATTGTGAGACAGTTTTCAACTGATTCAGAGTTTTTCTAGAGTGGCAGGGTTTGGTGGACATGCTGGTTACACAGTCCCTGTGTAACATCATCATCATATGGTAGTTTTACTTTCTATGCATTCAGGTATCTGTAGTCATCCTCCATCCAAAAATATTAAATGAAAACTTCCGGAAGAAAACAATTCATAAGTTTTAAATACAACAGTATTTTGACTGGTGTGATGAAATCTCATGCTGTCTGCTCCACAAATGTGAATCATTCTTTTGCCCAGTGTGTTCAACCTATATATACAACCAGCCCATTAGTCATTTAGTAGTCCTCTGAGTTATCAGATCAACTGTCCAGGTATCAAATCCTTGTATTCAAGCAACTTAGTTTACTTAATAAAGGTGAAAGTACACTAAGATATTTTGAAAGAGAAATAGTATTCATTTAACATATTACAGTATGTTGTTATAATTGTTATATTTTGTTATTAGTTATTGTTAATCTCTTATTGTGCCTAATTTGTAATTTAAACTTTGTCATAGATCTGTGTGTAAAAGAAAAAAACTGTATACAAAGGATTCTCTAGTATATACAGGTACAACCTGTGGTTTTAGGTTTCACTGGGTGAGGGGTGTCTTCTTATTTATCTCCTGAAAAGGGACTACTGTATTTCAGATATTCTGATTCCATATTATTAATAAACCATATTTCATAGTTTGTTCCTGTGATGTTCCCAAATTATGTTAAAAGTTTTCCAAAGTCTGCTAAAGATCCTAATGGTATATTCCAGTTTTTTTTAACGTTTTGTCCAAAGTAAAGAGTAATGCCAGACAGATTGTGTACTCCTGCTTTGCACCACCGATGATGGATGGGAACAGTATGAATAGGAATGCCTCCCACTGCCACTACAGGACTGTTGCTCTACCAGCAGTACTACTAGTAATCTCTATGGGTCTGTAAGGTCCATGCCTCCGTGGCAAACGCCCAACTTCCCACCTTGTCCTCAATACAAGCCCTGGCGAAGTTCACTGTGGCCAGACAGACCCTGTGTGGACACAGACACGTAATCAGTGCACTTCTTTCTGCAACTGATTACCATCACTCAAGTGATGCCCAAGTCACTTCCTTTAATAAATGTGTGCAACCCCGGAGCTGTGAAGCAACCGGGTTCTGTCCCACCGAGTACACCCTGCTGCTCGCCACATTCACATAAGCACTCAGGAACTTCTGAAAACCCGCAGGCGGTCGCACGTCCACTCCCGGCCCGCCCGCGCCGTCTACTCGCCCGCCGGAGCCCTCGGGATTCGCCCCGACTGCGGGCGGAGGGCCGGCGCGGCCCGCCTCGGCTCTTCCCCGGGCCCGGCCTCGCGGGCCGAGGCTCCTTTCCCCGGAGCCCGCAGAGCGGCGCCCGGCGGGTCCCCGCAGGCCCCGGCAGGGCGGACTCGGAGAGCGCGGGCGGAGCGCCGGGAGGAGCCCGAACCCCATCCCTGCGTGCGCCGCCGCGGGAAGCCCGGGCCCGGAGGCAGGCAGCTCCACCGCCGGGGCTGCAAGCCCCATGGCGGCTTTGGGTCGGGGAAGAGGGAACGAGTCGAGCCCCGGGAGAAACCCCGTGGCCGCCCCCGCGCCGTGCCGGAAGCCTGACCCCAAGAGCCGCCGCTGGCCCGCCGGCTGCTCACTCACCGCCTCGCCGCCGCCGCCGCCACCGCCGCGGGCGCAGGGACCGCAACCGCAGCCCCGCCCCGGCG
>PVJS01004861.1:0-66926 GCA_004027185.1 Glis glis | reverse complement strand
CACAAAGTTGTGGAGGGTCTCACTAAGGAGAGAGAGAGAGAGAGAGAGAGAGAGAGAGACAGGGAGAGAGAGAGAGAGAGAGAGAGAGCTGAGTCTGGCCGTGAACCCGGATCCTCCGGTCTCCGCCTCCCAAAGTACTGGGATTACAAGCGTGCGCCACCACGCACAGCCCAAAAGTATTTTTAAATAAGTTATATTCTCTCATGATTTTTGGTTGAACCAGTAAATGATTGCCTGGTCCAATTTGATAAGTCACTGCACAGTTACTATATTGCAAAATATGAAGTTTTTTTGGAATAACCGTTAAAACTAAAACAAGAAGATTTGAAGATAATAAACAGAGAGAAAATTGGAACACATCTATTTTATAAACATACATGGCATGTCAGCAATGGTACGTGTATATATAATGCATCAATCAAATACATATAGTTCAGATTTATAGAAGAAATAAATTTGAAATAAGGGATAACATTTCACCATAACAACTAGACTAAAAGATCATGATATGTCTAGTAATTTTACCTCTGGAATTTTATCCTAGGATAATTAGAGATATTCAAAATATAGGTGATAAATAACAGCAAATATTTATTAGTGTCTCATGTTTCCTGGGATTGACATATTGCCAAATACCGACTACATACTTTTCTTGAATTATTTCCTCAAATATTTACAATGTTTTCACCCTGGTCTCTTCGGGATTCCTGCTCAGCATACCAGGAGCTTGAAAGTCATCAGTCCATCCTAGTAACAAGTAAAAAGCTGAGCAAACTAGAAATTATCAGCTTCTCTTAGAAATGTTAGAGAAGTGAGGTCATAAAGCAAATGGTTGCCCATAAACTTAGAGAGACAGATAAGCAGATGCAGAAGATCACCATTTACCAGACTATAAACCCGTAAGTAGGAACATTCACAGAAATCTGTGTGGGGTGGGAAAACATTCTGCTCTAAAGAAAAGCTGTTTACTGGTGCCTAAACTACTAGGGTTTTTTTGTTGGTTGGTTGGTTTTTTTTATCAGAGCCTAATCAACTTAGGGAAAAAGAAATGCTCAATTCCAGCCCCCTCTAGCCATTCTGTCCCATTTAAAATTAGGAAAAAAAATCTGAGAAGCATTTGTGAAAGTCACTGTGAAGGACACAGTGTAGGGTCACAGGAACATTCAAAGACTAAGGCCTAATCACAGAACCACAGGAAGCGTTCTCTCTCACCACAGCTCAGCACCACATGGCCTTAGGCCTGTTTACTACAGTGCCTCTTGGTCACTATATCACATCAGCTTTGCACAAAAACGCACCAGGCATGCTGACAGGCAAAAAACACAGTTCAAAGAGACAAAACAAGCAGTAGAACCAGACACTCAGGTGTGGCAGGCACGTTGGAATTTTTAGACTGAGAATCTAAAGTAACTGTGATTCATATACTAAGGGCTCTGAAGGAAAAAGCAGACACCATTCAAGAACAGATAGGTCATATAAGTGGTGGAAATTCTTAGGGAAAAAAAAGAAATTCTAGAAATCAAACACTGTCATAGAAATGGAGAATGCCTTTGATAAGCTAACAGTAAATTTGACTCAACTGAGTGAAGAATCACTGAGCGTGCGGATATGTCAAATCATCCAAAACGGGCATAGAGAAGCTCAGATCACACAGCTTAAGAAGTAGCAGAACCCCATTCTTATCCAGATGTGTTTGAATCTGAACTCACTGCTATATTCATTTATTTAACTTATTGGTTTTGGTTCTTCACTTTTAACATACCTAATGGAATTAGCAGTGGCATATGTGAAGAATAATGATTCATATACATTGACAAAGAAAAAAGAAAGCTTTAAAAAACATGCTCATTTTGATATAAGCTTCATAACATGTATGTGTTGGAACAAATTGAAGGAAGATATTTGCATGGCTCATGGTATTTAGTTTTGAACAGTTGAATTAGAGTTGTTTTTTGTTTCATTTCTGGTTTTATTAGGGCTTTTCTGAATCTGTGAATATTTCAGCAATGCACATGACATAGTCTGTTACCTGTTACTTATACACAATACCACAGACTGGTTATGTTTTAAAGAAAGGAGGTTTATTTTGATTCTTGGTTCTGCACATGATGCACTCTTTTTATTTGTGGTACTGGGGATTGAACCCAGGGACATTTTACCTCTGAGCTACACCCCCCAGCCCTAATTTTTATTTTTTATTTTGAAGCAGGGTCTCACTAAGTTGAGGATGGAGGGCCTCACTAAGTAGCTGAGGCTGGCCGCGAACCCGGATCCTCCTGTCTCAGCCTCCCGAGTACTGGGATTACAAGCGTGTGCCACCATGTGTGGCTTTGCAAAACCTTCTTGCTGGCAGACAGAGGTGGAGTAGGACATCACTTGGCAAAAGACAGGGAGTGTGCATGTGGATGTGTGTGTGTCTTTTGGTTTCTCTTCCTCTTCTTATAAAGCCACCAGGATTCAATCATTAGGACTCACCCTAATGACTTTAATCATTTCCCAAAGGTCCACTACTAAACAAACAGCACCTCTGATGAAGTTTCCAGCCTCTTAATACCTTACAATGAGGATTAAATTTCTACATATGAACCTTGGCAGATACACCTAAACCATAGTAACATGTGTATAATTTGTGGAGTAGCAGTTAAAAGTCACTTCGAAAAAAATAATAAAAACAAAAACAGGCCAGAAATGGTCATGTATGCATGTAATCCCAGTACTTGGGAGGCTGAACCAGGAGGATCGCAAGTTTGCAAGTTCGAGCCTAGCCTCAGCAATTTAACGAGATCCTCAGCAATTTAGCAAGACCCTGTTTCAAAATTAACATATGAACAAACAAACAAACAAAACACCTCTGTGGGTGTGGCTTGAAGGTAGAATAACCCTGGGTTCAATCCCTACTACCAAAATCAAAAAACAAAGAATAGAAAACAGAGGAGCAGAATCTTCAAAATCACAACATAAACAATATGTGAGTAAGCAAGCCCAGGAGAAAAGATTGTGTAATCTGTATTAAAACCTTGAACACTTAACAAAATGTGATAAATGATAATATACTTCACTGTTTAGAGTATTTACAGTATTTTCTAGCATTTTAGGTTTCAATTGTAATGGTGAATCATAAGAAAATGCACCCTTATTCTCTATACATTAGCTCCTTTTAACTCTCCATCATCCTTTATTGATAATGATGGTTAATAGTATTTGAGGGGAGTTCTGTTTGCATTGGTATGGATGCCGTTACATGCTCAGCTTCAACAATATCTCCTTTCCTTCAAAGTTTCTATGGTTCCAATGTCTCAAGTGTCTATCATCCAGGTAGAAAGTATAATAGATATGGAGAGGTAAAGGTTTTTATTTTTATTTTTTTTCAAGCTTGTCACCTTGGAAGAGAAAACGACTCTTTAGTTTGCAACTCAGACAGGAGGCAAACAGCACATGGCATTGCTGACTGAGCTGCAAAATCAAAATTGACAAATCCTGGAGGAGAAGAAAGTTGCCATTGTAAAGTCAGGTGTTGCTGTTCATGCCGCTGGGCTTCCCTGGTGTCCTGCTGTTGCTGCAGAGCAGCCCCCAAGGCCCCGGTGACATGAGTCTAGCTTTTCAGACAGGTCCAAAAGGAAAAAACAATTTTATCATAAGGAAATAAGTGTTGGCGCAGAAGACCAGCCGCTCTTGTTGCTCTTGTTACCATGAAGGGTCAGAGAGAGAGGCTGATGCTCGAACTCAGCGTGGGGTATGAGAAGAGGAGGAAGAATTGAATTTCTTTTTCCTACCAATGTTCCCAAAACTGAACATAATTCAAGAGTTAATAGCAAAGACTCAGTGATGGCAAGAGGGCTGTTAAAATGTTATGCTCATACATCACTGGTGGCAGTGAAATTGAGCACAATTCTTCTGGAAAGTGTTTTAACAAAGGCCATTAAGAGCCATATTTATGCTTATACATTTTGATATGTATACTATACTGCCTGCCCATATCCACATAGTCACGTCGGTGGTAAACACTGGAAAACTGAAGCTTACTAAACATATATTGACTTAAGAATATTTGTTCAATGATTAATAAAATGTCATATCAACTTGGTATGGTTACTTAATGGCATATCCACTTGATGGATTATTCAACAGTTAATAAATGGCCTATCAACTCGACAGACCCTTATGCAGCTGTCAATAGGGCCAGTTAGTCAGGATAAATAGGAACATGGAAAATAGCTGAAGCAATGCTGGGACCCAAACAACATACAGATATGTATGTATACAATGATTGAAATTTTGTGAAAAATGTGTAAACTCAAAGAAAATGATGAGACACATAATTGAGCTAAATAAATGAGTCAATTCAAATTTTACCTTAATTTCTCTACTTTTAAGGCTTTATTAATGCCACACTTGTCTTACGAAATAAAAGAAACAGAGATGATCAAATAGGATTTAAACTTGCCATTTAAATTTTGCATGTGTGAAAACTACCTTTGAGGTTAATTGCCAGAAAGCATTTGATAAATGACTCATTCTAGAATTTGATTTCATAACTTATGTGATAATCAACAGTAAGTAAATATGCATATAATTACTTCTGTCTTGCATTAAATCTCCTGTTACTGATGTGGCATGCACGGATTTAAGGTAATGGAAGAACTGAAGCAAATAGGTCTCACAGTCAGGCAGATGTTTCCCAAGATTTTTCAAGTTAACACTTAAGTGGAAAATAAAACTGTCTGTGCGGTACCCTTGATGCATGGTGGAAGACGGACTCATGGGACAGACTGAGAGGATGGGATTGGGGAGAAACTCCATTTGCTAGGATTGCCTCTGGTCCCTCCCTGGGTCCTAGGTACCATGAGGGTTAATAATTCAGCATCAAGCAGGATGGTAAATTTAGTGGGACAATAAGTAAATATATTTGAGTATGTGGGTGTAACATGAAAGAGAGAGAGATAGAGAGACACAGAGACAGAGAAAAGAGACAGAGACAAGCCGGGCGTGGTGGCGCACGCTTGTAATCCCAGTACTTTGAGAGGCTGAGACCGAAGGATCTGGGTTCGTGGCCAGCCTCAGCTCTCTCTCTCTCTCTCTCTCTCTCTCTACTTAGTGAGACCCTCCGCAACTTCATGAGACCCAGTTTCAAAATAAAGTATAAAAATATAGGGCCGAGGGTGTAGCGCGGGGGTAGACTGCCCCTGGGTTCAATCCCCAGTACCACAAAAAAAAAAAAAAAGAGACAGAGACAGAGAAAGAAAAGAGAGAATGAGAGAGAATGGATACATATGTATTGGAATTGAGTGAATGAGGACTCACAGAAAAATCATCTTTCTGCCGTATCCTCCTGTAATCATGTAAATTGGATTTTCTTAGATAATTGTTGAGAATTTTCACCCCTCCTCCTGTAAGTTACTGGAACATACAGTGTTCTGCCCTATGTAATTGAAAGCAAAGAAACAGACAGCATCCAGCTACTTAGGTGACACATTTACAGGCTTATCTCTTTCTTTCCATTTTTCATTCATTCCTTAATAAAGTTGTCTGCAGTTAAGAAATTGCTGTTAAGATTCATATCTTGTATAGTCATAGATGAGTTTATGACCCTTTGCTTATTAGTGTACAGAGAAGACTTACTGGGAGAAAACGTACTCTAGGAATCCTCCAAATGTAGAAAATGATAATTAGAAAGAACAACAGCCAACCTTACTTGAAACAATTAAAAAGTAACATACTATTTTGTAAGTCTATGGAAGCATCAGACCAAGAATTTATCCCTTTTTTCCTATTTATTGTATAAAATTAAACTAAATGAGAATAATGGTAAGTGTCTGATAATCAGGTATTAATTTAGATTGTTAAAGTATTGTTAAGACCTAATATCTTCTCTTTCCTCTCTCTTTCTAAAATTTGGTTTCTAAAATAAAAACAATACTTAAAAAATCTGGCACAGCATAACAGAACCTGAGAAATTTATTGACTACTCATTTCATCAATTACCTTCAGCATATAAATTGCTCTTCAAGAGTCTGCAAGCCTTTTAACAGGAACAAGTTTGAAAAATTACTGCTGTGAGTCTCCTATTATAGTCCAGAATAATGATTTTCAAACTATCTTCTCTGGGGCTTTAGAGATTCTAATTATATTTTTAATATAATTTTCATTTTTATATGTTCTGTTATTGTGAATTATAATAATATAAACATTACTCTCAAAACCATTTACCAAATGTTAACAATTTTAGTACTGATACATTTTTTTATTTATACCAAAAAATTATCTCTTGCCATCCTTACCTTATTGAATAATGTCTTGTGATCATTAAGGTAGTTGTAAAAATAGCTCCCAGTTGAGAATGGCCATTGGGACATTTCCTACATTTCTAGATTTCATGCAATAGAAGGAAACCCAGTTGAATACTGAGGTGATTATATCATTGTATCTGTCATCCACGACCTCTAATCCCAGTCTGTGTTCTCTAAAATAGCCTCATTGTTTTTATTTGTTAAATTGGCAATAACTTTGAATTTATGGAAGAAATTTATATCAATAAAATACTATCCTCAAAATATTTTTGTAATAATAAGAGGCTATTATAATATTCCATTTATATAAATTATTTCTTCAACTAACGACACTACAAGTGATATAGGTGTTTCTCAGAACATGTTTATATTCCAGATCTTCCAACTGCAATGCAAAATGTTTTGAAAGTTTGTACAAGATAGGTATAATAAAGTCTCCTACATAGACTTTATTAACATAGACATATTTTGTTATTTGGTGTAAGAAGAAAGCACTTGGCTTTTACTTGTAAAGAGTACAACTGGTTAATACCTTTCATGCGGCGGCACCTTTGGGGTTTCCTGGAGTATTCATGCTGAGGCCACGGTCTTGTCTGGAGATTCTGGTCAATGACAGCCTGTGGTGGCTCCTGGAAAAACTCAGAAGTCTCCAGTGAGTGTGTGAAGATGTTGTCAGATCTGTCCTATCTTGTTTCCTTTTGCTTTCTCTTCCTTGGGAATTAGGTCCCCTTCCCAATGCACACAACTACTTCATTTCCACATCTGCCTCCCACAATACCCAGGTTGCTCCATTTTGATGAATGTTTTTGTATGCCTTTTCTTATTTTAATATGTGAAAAAGTTAACATATAAACAGTATCATTGGGAACATGAATGCTTTCTCTAAGTTCTTACTTAAGACAGCTGTTTAAGGACTTCACCATAGTTTAGTTATAGCAGTTCATATTTTGTCCACTAGAGCCAGGGAGGTGGTCTAAGGGAAGGGGAGGGGGAGGAGTGAGGTTCATTAATGGAATTACTATAATCAACTATGTGTACATATGTGAATATACCAACATCAATCTCAGTACTCTGTATTAGGAAGGGGGAAACGGGGAGGCAGGGGGGACAGCAAGTGCTGCGTGCATGTATGTCACTGTCAATAAGATTTTCATTGTGATGTGAGACTATAATGCACCAATAAAAGCACATAAAAAATCATGGATTACAAAATTATGGGCTATACACACAATGGGATTCTACTCAGCAGTAAAGAAGAACAAAATTATGTCATTTACAGGAAAATGGATGAACCTGGAGAACAGTATGTTAAGTGAGACTATAATGCACTAATAAAAGTAAAAAAATAAAAAAATAGAAAGAGAATATCAATTTATGTTAGTTCACTGTTTGTACTTAGATATATGTGTTAAATGCACCTTGATATTTGACATATCATGGTTCAATAAATATGTTTTTCCTGTAAAAGGAGAGAATATATAAAGAAACAAAGCATTATTATGATCAATTGTATAACAGGAAATTCATATAATGGAATAAATAGCAGACTTTTTGTTTTATTTTTATTCTTATTTATGTATTCATTACATATTATGGACTTCAAATAGTTTTAAATATCTCATGAGTACTTCCTATACTTGATTATGCCTTGATCCAAAGGCCTATTATTGGGCTAAGGGTGCAGTTCATTGGCAGAGCACCTGTCTAGTATGTGCAAGGCCTTGGGTTCTAGTCCCAGAACTGAAAAATAGATATCAACACCCATATTGCTCAGAAAATAATTTTTCTTATGTGATCTGTTTCTCATGGTTATAGACTGAACTAATTAGACCCCAGAAAAATGGGTCTGATATTGAATTTAATCCACATCATAATTATTTGGCCATAGTCATAGGGTTGGGGATAAATTTGACCACTTCTTGATGCCAATTAAGCATGTTTACTTGGATCATTCTCTCTAGTTCCTTAGGCGAAAACTTGGAAACATTTTACATGTAGGCTGCTGCTTGGCTCCTGCCATTTTGTGGTTCCCATTTTACAGTAAACTGATTGACATTAATAGGGACAAATTTCTTGTTCCTGCATTTTCTTTCCTGTACATATATGATCAAAATGATTACTTACATACTGATTTGTTTTCCAAAGTACCTAAATTTTTAGGTTCAAATCCATATTAGTGATTATAAGCATAACTGTCCCTTCCTGGCACATGGTTTATTAACCTTTACCTTATTATTTTGTGAAACTCAGCTAGCAAAAAATAGCAATATCTCCCAAATAACAACAGCAACAAAAATTAATTGTAGGTGTACTATGAAGAAAGCCTTCAGTGAATCAAGTGGATTAAATTTTTTGATCTTGAGTCATTTTGCCTGTTTTTATGTGGGTATGTTCATAAACATTTTACCACTATCTTAAATCCAATTTGAAAAAAAAATTGAAGTGTTACCATATTTAAGAAAATTTGTGATACACAGACTCAACAATCCCTAGTGTGAGTTGTGTGTTTTGTTTTCTTTTGTTTAAATTCCTTATTCTTCATTCACTGAGGGAAAATACTGTAACAGGTTGCACGCTCACTTTTGCTAAGTGGAATACTGAAAACTATATATTCCGTTCTTTCTTATGGCACAAAATGATCTCACGTTTTCCTGTCTGCATGCTATAGCTCTTTAGGTATCTTGCAACACACAGTGCCCATTCAGCAATTACACAATTCCCTCCTGGTGTAACAATCGCATTCTTTGTGTCCTTATTCTTAGGCTTATTATACTGAGTTAAGAGGATTAATATACTGGTGGAACTCTATTATTCTCTACATTAGGTCAGGAAAAAAGATTAGTTTTGCAGAGAAAATTACAAGGCAATAGTAACATTGGATACTTTTTCTGTGTTGTTTTAATTAAGCTACTTTCTGAATCCCAAGAAATAAATATATTAATAATGAAGTTTTTTGGAAGTTAGAAGTTGAAGTAAGCCCTAGTGTCCTAGTATCTGGCACTAACTTTGTGTGTAACTTTATTCAATTCTTTTTTTTTTTTTGGTCCTGGGGATTGAACCCAGGGATATTCTACTTCTGAGTTACACCCTCAGCCCTTTTAATTTTTCTTTTTTTGAAACAGGGTCTTGCTAAGTTGCAAAGGGTCTCATTAAGTTGCTGAGGCTGGCTTCCAACTCATGATCCTCCCATCTCAGTCTCTCAAATACTGGGATTACAGGCATGAACCTCTGTGCCCAGCTTCAATTTAATCTTTAAGTTTCACATTTTCTTCATTAATGTTTCCTGCTGTACATTTTTCCAGGACATTGACATCTTCAACTAAACACAAACGCACATGCACACACACACATATTCTCAATTCTCTCCCATCAGAAAATCACTATATTTTCTAACACAGGATCCTGTTTATGATCATTGTGCTTAAAGGAGATGAATAAAATCAAATTAAATAAACACATATATATTTATGATTTATAAGTTCTAACTGTTCATTTGATCTCTTAATAAAATATTGGTTACCTCCATATGTTAGGAGGCTACTCAAGATTTTAATATGAGCATGACTTAGAGTGATGAGTTAACTGTTCTTTCTTTCTTCCCAGTACATGATTGGCATCTACATATCTTCTACACCCTTTTCATTGCTTATGTTATTCTCCTTCATGTCTTCCACAATCACTATGCGCTGATAGCTGATGGCTCTCAAATTTGTATCTATGACTTAGATCCCTCAGTTGAGCTGCAGATCTATGTAGCCAACTCTCTGAGATATCTTATACTTTTCTTTACTATTAGAAATTTCTACTCATACTATATTAGTCAATTAATTTTATCTCCCAAATCATTGTTTCCATTTATATACTCAATTCTGCCAAAGTCACAACCAACAATCTAACTGCCCTACCTAATTATTGCAATTACCCTAAACTTTTACTTTTCTAGTACCTCCACATTCAAACATACCCTGATTTCTGCCATTACACACCTTTAATTCTTCCTTACTACTCTATATCATAGCTACTTAAGTAACTTACTATATGACCCACCCCCAAATTCCAGGCTTTCTCCAATCTGTTCTTTACACAGACACCAAATTGTTCTCTGTTAAATGTGTACTTGTCCATGTTCACTCAACTAACAACAATGCCAACAGTGTTTCACTGCTGACAGTATCCACTTGGCAAAGCCCTACTAGCTCTTCTATGGCCTCCTTCTGATTCCCTATGCATCATGTTCTAACCACACACAGTTACTTGTTTTCTGAATGTTGTCATTTGAACAACTTCACAGCGTTGCATAGAATGGGCCATCTGTCTAAATTAATCTTCTCTGTCGTCATCCCTTGAATTTTCCATGTATCCAATAGCTCCCAGATTAACCATCTCTTAAGAAACATTCTCTGAGTTACAAATTCTTCTTTTCCAATTTATTGTACCTCTTACATTTTATATCAGTCATTTGGTCACATCTCTTGTAGCTCTATTAGACTGAGCAATACACATGTCTTATTGTAGAGTTTTTGTAACACAATGAAAATAACATAGTTTATCGTGATAGGAAGGCTGCCATTCTTCAATCCTGATTCTTTGGTGATGGGTAAATTACCTAATCATCTAAAAAATGGGATAATAACTCCTTAGTTGTAAAGAAAAAATATATGAACCAAAAACATATATGTGTGCCATTAGTTCATGTACCAGCTTCAGGTAAGTATTTATGGACTTCTTTAGTGGCAATAGATTTCATGTCATTATTACTATATTGTTATTATTGCTTTTTAGGAGAGTTATATTGATACGGACTTTTTATTGATAGAAACACATGCAGCTATTTTTATTGGTAAGATACAACTTTTCTCTAGATGACATGTAGGTTTATAGTTATTTCCACTGGACTAGTATTTGCCCCAAAATAAGTAACAGTGGGTATGAAAAGTAAAAATTTATAAGGGCTCTTTCTATCAGCAGTATTACCCCTTGTCATTTTATTAGAAATAGAAATAATCATTTTTATTTCTGGCATTGCATAAAATATTCTTTGGTATGATAGAATAAGTAGGCCTTTCCAAAATTACATTATAAAATTCTACCAATTTTTATTTTCTATTATTTAAGAACCTGGTTATATTGTTAAATAAAATAAATCTCTAAAAAGTCTATATTGTCCTCCTAATGTGACTGGCATGTAATAGGCACCTTATAAATGATAAAATGACAAGCATAATTTCAGTACTTGATACTTAGCTCAGAGTCTGACAAATTTCTGGTATTCTAGTAAATAATCAAGAGATTAAGTGAATGAATGATTGAGTTAAATGAAGAAATTAAATCAAATTAGTGGCTGTAAACCATAGTTGTTCATCAGAGTCACCTGTAGAACAATTTTTAAAATGGCAAAAAATGGAAATCACTTCTACTTAATCTATCAATTGAGCCTCTACTAAAAGTAGTTTTAAAAAGGTCAAAACTTTTGATCAGTATTTATAGGATGTTATTATTACCATCAATAATATTGGTGACATGTTTTCTTTTTAAAAAACCTATGCACTACCCTGTTACCAAAAACACTACCATGAGTTACAAGTAAGATTATTTTTCTGATCTCTTTCTCCTTTGCCTTGCTGCTCTATTTCTCATCAAAAAGTTCTTTCCTCAGAGGGAAGATGGCAGATTAGAGTCACTTGGAGCTCTCTTGCTTCTTCACAAGATTGAACCCAAATGGCAGGTGTGTAGTTGTATGTGGAATCATGTATTTGTGGGGAAGAGGTCTTAGGAAGGCATAGGAACACAACAGTAGAGAGTCAGTGACCAGGGAAAACATGGAAACATTGGTTATTAGGACAGTAAGGGAAACAGACTACCCTAACACCGGATGCTTGGAGGTTTAGCAAGGGAAGGGGAAGTATCACTTCTGTGGGGCTATCAGTGAAAGAGAGTCCTGGTGATCTCTGCAAGTCCAGAGTCCTGCACCTGGAAACATGCAGGCTGAGCAGACAGGAGACCAGGGATCTGCCTAGTGAGCTGGTGATAGAGAACACATTGCCTGCACTGCCCAGCAGAGTCATGGGGCATCATAGTGGGGAGCCATCTTAAGAAGCGTCCCTTTGTTTTAGTCTATTCATTGGGGAATCAGAAGCCCCTGTATTTTTATGTCTCCAGGACATAAGGGCCTCTTCTTCTTTCTGGCTCAGTGGACACCCAGGGAAGTAGCTGTGAGGGAAATCCACTGAGAACTCTATACAGCAGGAAGCCCAGTCTGCCAGGAGGAGGGAAACAGAGGCACTGTCCTTTAACATTGGCTGGTCAATCTCTGTGGTGAGGAGTGAGACAAGCTGTGTGGTCTCACTTTGCAGGGGGGCTGGATCCAGGAGCTCCCTGGGTGACTGTGGATCACATGGCTCCTGGACCCATCCCTTCCCACCATGTAGAAGACTTTAGTTTGGCCACTCCTACACTCACAGAAGCATTCAGGGGATATGCTGCCAATGATGGGACACTTGCCTCCATCTGGACATACTGAGAGTCCCAGAATTGAGGAGGCACCAACTGTAATGGTCTACAGGCTCAGAGAGCAAAAGGGGCTGGCAGGAGGCTCCTACTGTCATCATGTCTCCATCCTGGGGTAGGCTTACAGAGGCCTCTAAAGTGAATACACAGTGTCAGGGAACCAGTCAGGGGCCAGCTGTCTTTTCAGGAATTGAGATCCCCAGAGAGAGAAACAAATGCTGAGCTGCCACTGGAGGAGAACAAACATCAAGCAGCAACTTTATTTCCAGACCCATCTTTTATATAGGGTTCCTGGCAAAATGACACATAGCCACATCAGCATGAGCCTGCACATGTGTGTTATACTTTGCTTAGTCATTGCACACAACTACACAACTATATGCAATGTGCATACAGGAGATGTGTCCGCATCTGCTATTGCATGGGAGGTGCATGCCCTGCCTCATACCAGTGACTGTGAAGGATGTGCGCACATCTGCAGCTATGCATGGAGTCATGCCATCACCTCTAGCCTGTACTCTGCCTGGGGCCCCACACAGTGCAAGGGGCAACTACCTTAGGCCCACTGGTGGCTGGTGGGTGAGTCTAGGAGGGGCTCAATCTGCATAATGCCTTACCTGGTTTGATCAGTTTGGCTGGATCTGAGAAGAAACTTACTTGACCCCAACCATGACCCACTAACAACACCATACTTGGCAGTTTACAAAATTAGAGATCCTGGAAAGAAGTGTCTCCATTTCAAACACCCTAGAAAGGGGATATTATTAACATTCTAAAATTTTGTTTTTGTGTTCTTCTGTGTTGTTTTTTCACCCTCGTTATTTTAATACTTTTATTGGTGCATTATAATTATTCATCATAGTGAGGTTCAAAGTGATACAAACATACATTCACACAGCATTTGGTGTGTTTCCCTCCGAATTCCACCCTGCTACCACTTTTATTTAATTCTATGTGTATTTTACTTTTAAAATGTGGCTGTTTATTTCTACTTCTTAATATACTTTTTATAGGTGCATTGTAGTCTCACATCATAATGTAGTTCATAGTGATACTGACATTCATGCACAAAGCACTTGTCCCCCCAGCTCACTCCTACTCCCTCCTCTTCCCCTTCACCATACATGACATTGAGATAGGTATTGGTATTCTTACATGTACATAATGTCAATGGAACTGCCTCATTTGTTAATTCTCCCTGCCCCCACCACCACCACCCTCCCCTGGGCCACCTCCCTTGTTCCAGTAGGGTTTCTCCTCCATTATCTAAAGTTCCTCTTGTCTCCTGATTACTCCCCAGCTTCTGCATATGAGAGAAAACATATGACCCTTCATTTTCTGTGACTGGTTAATCTCACTTAACATAATGTACTCCAGGTCCATCTATTTTCCTGCAAAGGACATAATTTTGTTCTTCTTTATTACTGAGTAGAATTCTACTGTGTGCATGTTCCATAATTTTGTAATCCATTCATCTGTTGATGGACACCTAGGTTGGTTCCAGTACATGCATCTCCATGTTTATAACAGCATAATTTTATGTATTTTTAAAATTTTTAATTGGCCTTTCTTCTTTTTCATTTTTATCTCCCCATTTTTCTTCCTTTCTTTCTCTTTTCATTTCTTCTTTTTTCTTCTTTTGTCTTTCTCACCTCATCTTTAAAATTGTTATTTAATTATTAATTTATTTTCAATAATGTTTAAGTTTTTAGTCTATGCTCTTTTCCCATGCCTCCTTCTTCTCTACAGAGTGGTGGTATTCTTTTAAATACATTTTTATTGAATGTCTATTTCTGGGGATTCAAATTGTTAAATCTACAAGTCTAAAATTCTCAAAATCTTGCCTGTCTTCTTACCCATAGTGAGTTCTTACCACTTAAAACAATGTCTTCCAGATTTATTCATGTTCCTTCAAATAACAGGATTTCCTTCTTTATAAAGTGGAATGGTTTTCCATGTGCATATATATATATATATATATATATATATATATATATTAGATTTTCTTTATTTATATTTTATTAGAAACTTAGATATTTTTAAATTGATACCAATAGTTTCGATAATGTGTGACCTCTAAATATGTTTATTTTGAATTTCTTTCTGCTCTTCCCAAATTTATCCATCAGTGACATGCCTAATTGCTTTTGTGGTAGTAATAGTAGTAGTAGGTGTTATTGTTGTTGTTGTTTCTGAGTCTACTTATATTTAAATCAGGCTATGCAAAGCTTTCGTTGAAACAGGTAATTGCCCAGAGATTAATCATTCTCCAATTTTGATGTGCATGATAAACATTTGAGTTGCTTGTTAAAAATGTAAATTTCTGAGCCTAACTCAGAAAAATGATTATGTAATCTGGGGTTGAGAAAAGGGTATGAATTTTTAATAAAGTTGTGGCATACATAGTTCAAACAAACATGAAAACCTGAGGAATTCTTCACCCCTCCACCAGCCCCAGTATATTAACATTAGATGTTGACAGGTCCATGGAAAGAGAAACATTACTCTTTTTCATCTTATGATCGGAGACTTTCCTTATTTACATGTAAGTAGCAGATGTGCACATCCTGCTTTAAAGAATAAAACATTATATCTTTCTCATGCTTCTCTCATTTATACTAATAAAAATGTTTATATGGCAAATAATTGGCTTTACTTTCTGTTATTACTTTCTATATATTTTAACTTCCTTGCAGATTTTTGTTCTATAGTTATATTCATGTGATCACACATAGAATAACAAATGACTATAAATTGTGTGTCTGTTATAGGAGAACAAGGAAAAAACCCATCTGTTATACTAATATGCACTTGTGTGTATGCATTTATGAGGATGTGTATATGTAAATTTACATATGCATAAAATTTTCTTTAAATTATTGATTACAATGAAAAACTTCAGTGTTTTTAGGTTTCTCTGATGTTGCTAATAATTTGTAAAGAAAATTATTTATGGCCTATGATAAAATGTTACTTTTGAAGTGCAGTATTTTTCTGCTTTCATACACTTACAGGGAAGCTGTTAAAACCAAACCATGTTAGTTATAAATATTTATAAAGCAAAAATCACACCATGATTTTAAAACCACATGTCACTTTTTCTCCTACTCTGTAGCAGTGATTAATAGAAACTAAGTGGAACCTGTCATTTTGCTGATTCTTCAATTTAATTATTTATGATTAGAAGTGAACAGAGATCGAGATGTGCTCTTAAAAGTAATTCCTCTCACAGGACACTCATGTCTGTGACTTGGATTATGTTTAATTTACCTCAACTAGGCTTACTGCTTTCTTCACTGTTTTGCTCCAGATTAGGAAATTATTTCTAAAGTAGCTCTTCTTCAAAAGAACCAGGAACAATCAAGAGCATTCACTGTTACCCATTTCAAAATGCCAGAGTCATGCAATAACAAAGGCAAATTTAAGATGCCTATTTGTAAATCAACAGGCAAGGTTCCTTACACTTAGAAATCAGTTGGGAATGTAGGTGGAAAGAGGCACTATCAAATTAGACAGCAAGATTGACAGCTAGAGCTGGGTCCTACTTTACCTGCTCGTTTTCAATCCTTTCAGAAGTGCCCTTGCCTTTGAAAAGCAGGAAACTGAATTAAAGCCTCAGGCTGTTTCTGAAATTAATGGAGAATTTCCCCCTCCTATTTTTTCCACCATTTTGAACTTTCCTTAGAGGTCCACTCTGAGGTATGCCCTGATTCAGTGGAACTAAAGTATGAATTAAAAAGGCATAGTCATCTAAGCTCTCCTTCTAGTGTGAAAATTAATTAGCAGTGCCCTGGTACAGCAAAAACAGAGACCTTAGTTTAGCAGTATTTGGGAAAATTGCAGTCATTTACCACGATTGACCTTTGCTTCATGTTTCAATTAGAAATTACCCCCTCTCTCTTGTTGATAATTCCTCGATTTTCTTTGCTTCGCTCATTGGTTATCAATGAATTTTCTTTGAGAAAATATCCTTTTATCACAGAGGTTTTTATTTTCCAAGTCTTGCAAGTCTTGACCCTGCAATGATACATCTTAAGGAATAGAGTTTGACTGTTTACTATTTAAATTCAAACTGAAAAAAAAAAAGAGTTGTGCTGTCCTTGAGGGGGAAGCTGGATAAGCTCTGAGACTCTGCTTGTTGACTTATTATTAGAGTGCTTCCCAAAATTCTTTGGCACTGTTGAAGATCCCAGAAATAATGGAACAATCCTGACGTGGGGGTTGTTCAAGTATGAATAAGATTAAAGTTTTCCATCAAACACAAGGAAAGGATGTCCAGGGTCAGAAGTCAATTGCCATTAAAAAAATTATTTTTAACATCTGTTTTTGGGGCCAAGTGGCATACCTGTGATAAGAGTTACAGATTATATCTGGATATTGTGTTGTACACCTGTAATCCCAGTACTTGGGAGGCTGAGACAGGAGGATCACAGGTTCCAGACTAGCTTCTGCAACTTAGTGAGACCCTCAGCAACTTAGGGAGACTCTGTTTTAAAATAAAAAATAAAAATGGATGGGGGTATTGTTTGGAGGCAGAATGTCACTGAGTTCAATCCTCAGCACTAAAAAAAAAGAGTTACAAAGTAATATGAACCTTTTGTAGTTTAGTGATTATCTTCATCTACAGTTTGGCAATATTAACTACTGAATGAAATCCACACAAACCCAAACACCAATCACACACTCCCCCAGCCCTATTTTTTTATTTTGAAACAGGGCATCACTAAGTTGCAGAGGGCCTTAGGAGATGGCTAAGGCTGGCCTTGAACCTGCAATCCTCCTGTCTCAGCTTCCCAAGTACTGGGATTACGGGCTTGCACCACCATGACTGGTTTGAAGATTAATTTTAGAGCAGACTTTCATTGTAACCACATCAAGTAGTAAAAACACATTTTGACCTTCCTTTCTGAATATATTACTATCTTGCCCTATAGAGCCAAGATAAGGAGAGGGAGGCCCCCAAGGTACAGATTTTTAAGGGGGTACTTACTTTCAGGGTCATGGAAATACTGAACTTGAACATGTATCACCTTAAGAGTAAATACTTCCTTAAATTTTGCCTCCTCGGCTTCTCATGCCCCTTGCCTTGGCCTCAGCACTTTGACTAACAATAATATAAATGTTTTATGTAAATGTTAATGCAAATATACTTGACTATCAGGTAACACAGAGTAGACTTGCTTTTGAAATGAGGTAAATCCATTAATACTTAGCATTGTAGCATCTTGCTCATATAAATAAATTGCTGAGGTGCTGCTCATTCTCTCACAATTAGTATTTGTGTTTCTCATTAGTTGGTGTTTGGATGCTACATTGGCTTGAATTTATGATGCAAATTGTCCAATGTAGATTTTTCAGAAAATGAGTATTTGAAGGTCTGCTTTTCGTTGACGTTTAAGAAAAAAAAAAAAACTGAAACCCAAGAGAACACTTGAAAATGATAAAGTATTTTAAAAAAAACTGAGAATTCATTTACTTGGTGTCTTGTTTGTAAATCATACAGACTTCCCTGAAACCTGAAACATCTTCATGCTCAACATCGCTGATTTGCGCCAGATGGCAGAATTCTGTGTCAGTAAACTTGTTTTAGAATGGGTACATTCTGAAGACTTAATTCTACCTTAAAAACGTAAAATAGGGTAGTTAGACCCCATTATTCTGAGCTCATAAGTCATTAAAAAGTAAACCATGTGTAAGGTTAAATGGTAGAAATTATGATAAAGGTCAAGGCAAAGAAACTGACCAGAGTACTTCAGCATAAAGAGTACAATAAATAAATTCTATAATGTCTAGATTTCTTGTTAGAGCTGAATTATCCAAGGTACTGTAGGTACTGTGGGTACAGTGCCTAGGGCCTGGAAAACTATTAGATGCCAACAAAAAGTGTTTTAGATTCCTTTAAAATTATAAGAAAAAATTAATATAACCCAGCTGCATAGCTTTATATTAACACAGTTTAAAATGTAATTACTAATATTTTTTTAATTAAAGAAGTGGACTATAAAAGTAAAAGTCCCTAGTGTCAATGAAAACTACAATGTGGCCACGCTCATGGTCCCTGGAAGAGAATCATATTCCTGGTGAGAAGCCTTGAGGGCCTAGTTTAGGTCACATGCCCCTCTGCTTAGCTACATGCTTTTGGCATTGGAAATTGAGGCAGGCTTCGGGATGAAAACCGAGTGGCAACAAAAAAATACAAAGCAAAGCAACAAACATTTGTTTCTTGTGGGTGGTCAGGAAATACAAATCCTGACAATAGGTCTGCATTGGTGTTGAAGTTAAAGGAATTATTATATGGAAACTGTCAATTCCTTTCAACATCAGGATCCTGGTGAAAGGTCAGTGTGTGTGTGTGTGTGTGTGTGTGTGTGTGTGTGTGTGAGTGTGCGATACACATATGTCTAAGCTAGGTTGCAGATATTATTGACAAGCCAGTTTTCCATTCATCAGTTTGTCCTTTCATATTCAAAACTACATGTACTGGCAATGACTTTTTTTTTTTTGCGGTACCGGGAATTGAACCCAGGGGCATTCTACCTCCGCGCTACACCCCCGGCCCTATTTTTTATATTTTATTTTGAAACCGGGTCTCATGAAGTTGCGGAGGGCCTCACTAAGTAGAGAGAGAGAGAGAAACAGGGAGAGAGAGAGAGAGAGAGAGATAGAGAGAGAGAGCTGAGGCTGGTTGCGAACCCGGATCCTCCTGTCTCTGCCTCCCAAAGTACTGGGATTACAAGCGTGCGCCACCATGCCTGGCTGGCAATGACTTTTTAATGATATAATATCCCCAGTTATATCTAAACATCCTAAATATTTTGTTCTTTATAACATATCAGGTTTTGTGAAGTATATTGTGAAGTGATTTGTAAGATCACTACGACTGGCTTGTAGGTTAGGATTGCTATAGCAAAGTGCCATAAACAGGGTGACTTAAATAACAGAAATTTATTTTCTCACAGTTTCTGTGGTTAGAAGTCTAAGATCAAGGTGTTGGTGGAGTTGCATTCTTCTCAAGCTTCTTTCCTTTGTTTGAAGATGTTCATCATCTCCCTGTGTCACCACAGGTCTCCCCTCTGAACATGCCCTGTCTAAATTTGCCTCTTTTAATAAGGTCACTAGACATAATGGATAGGACACACCCTAATGGTCTCATCTAAATGTAAATTACTTCTTAAAAATCCTATCTCCATATATAGTCACATGCTGGGGGTCAGCACCGTAACATATGGGTTTGAGGGGGACACAATTCATCCTATAACCTGAAGCAATAAATATTGACTAAATATACTTCTATAGGTAAATATATGTTTATGTTATTATTATGGGTTTTACTTTTTGAATACTTTTATTGGTACATTACAGTCTCACATCATAATGTAGTTCACAGTGAGAGTGACATTCATGCACACAGCACTTGGTGGGCTTTCCCCCGGCTCCCTCCCCACTCCCTCCTCTTCCCCTTACAGGGTATTGAGATTGGCATTGGTATTCTCACATATATACATAATGTCAATGAAAGTGATTTCTTCATTGATCCTCCCTCTCCCCCTACCCTTTCCCCTAGGCTACCTCCTGGATCCACTGTAGTTCCTCCTCCATTATCTAAATCTCTCTAGTATCCCAATTACTCCCTAGCTTCCACATATGAGAAAAAACATATGACCCTTCACTTTCTGTGACTGGTTAATTTCACTTAACATAATGTTCTCCAGGTCCATCCATTTTCCTGCAAATGACATTATTTTGTTCTTTTTTTTATTGCTGAGTAGAATTCCATTGTGAATATATCCCATAATTTTGTGATCCATTCATCTGTTGATGAACACCTTGGTTGGTTCCATAATTTGGCTATTGTGAATTGTGCTGCTATAAACATGGATATGCATATGGTACTATAATATTCTGATTTTAGTCCCTTTGGAAAGATACCCAGGAGTGATATAGCTGGATCATATGGTGGATCCATTCCCAATTTTCTGAGGAATCTCCGCACTGATCTCCATAGTGAATGTACTAATTTGCAATTCCACCAATAGAATAGAAGAATGCTTATTTCCCCACATCCTCACTGGCATTTATTGTTATTTGACTTTTTGATGATGGCCATTCTGATTGGTTACTGTAGGTTTTAATATTCAATATCAGGTATGCCTTCATTAAGCTATGAGCTGGAATAGGGGAGGACCTTATGGACATAAGCTTATGTAATTTAAGACCAGAGGAACTGGGCATGGTGGCACACATCTGTCATCTTACTACTTTGGAGGCTGAGACAGGAAGAACACAGATTCAAGGAGAGCTTCAGTATCCTAGCCAGACTCTCAGCAACCTACAGAGAACCTGTTTCAAAACAAAAAATAAAAAAGGGATGGGAGTTATTATAGTTAGATATAGAATGGCCCCTTGAAGAACTCATAAATTGGTGTTTGGAGTTGACATGATTGAGTCATGAGGATTGTAATTCCATAGTGGATAAATCCATTGTAATGAGTTTATCTGGGCGGTGGCCTAGGCTGGTAGGGTGTAGCTGGGGAAGGTGGGTCCCTGGGAGTGCATCCTTGGGGATTATATATGGTTCCTCATACCCCTGATCTCTCTCTTGCTTCTGGCCTCCATGATGTGAAGAGAAAAGCCTTGTTCTCTCCCTCTTTCCTCTTCCTGATGCTGCCATATCCTGAGATCCAGGTCCCTGGCCTCACATGGACTGAACCCCAATATCTCCAAGGAAAACCGTGGGCAAATGAATCGTCCTTCCTCTAAGTTATGGGGTCAGTTTTTAGATTATAGCTGTGAAAATGTGGATTAATACAGGGGTGTAGCTCCAATGTAGAGTTTCCCATGGTTAAATTCCCAGTATACCCCTCTCCCCCCACATACACACAAAGGGCATTTGGGTCACTGTGACATATACATGTTGAAGAATATTAATTTTTCATGATAGAACCCATAAAGCATTTCTTATAAAGCAGTGCTTCTAATATTGTGGTCCATTCATCACCTGCATCAGAATCACCTGGAGTTCTATTTGTTTTATCACTTTCATTGTATGAAGAGATACAAAGCAGAATCTCTGGAAGAGATTGAATCCAGAATCTCTGGAAGAGACTGAAGCAGAATCTCTGGAAGTGAGACTCAGTAACTTGAATTTTTATAAAGCATTTCAGGTGATGCTGATACACACTGGAGTTTCAGAATTGCTCTGGAGTCAAATGATATTCTATTCTCTTTTTAACTTAATGGCTTTTATATTTGCAGAATTGTACTAATGATAATTAGTCACCACATCTTGTTATCATTGCTCCATGGACTCTATCTGTCATCCATCTATAGTTATCATTTAAAATATACTGAATGTCATTGAATTCATCAAGCAAACCAAGAACTAATTTACATGTTTTCTGCTATCATTCCCTTGACTCTGTATGATGACCATTATCTGAATTTGTACATATCTTTCAGTTGCTTAAAAAACCACTATGTGCATATATAAGTAGATTGATATATAAACATATATATGTGAATGTGTATGTATATATACATATAAATATAGACATATATGTGTATATTTTGATAACTATATCTCTACCTAGTTTCAACTCTTTTTATTTTTTAAAAAAGAACATCAAACTCAAAGTCTTTTAAGATTGGTCAGCTTCCCCTTCCCCACTCTAAATATTGTTCTCAATTTTATCTATTCTAAATTGTTGCAAACAGATTTATTATTTGTCCATTTTCACTGTTACAGAATTATATTGAATGAATATACAACAATTTCATTATCAATTTTATTTTAATTTAGGTTAATTTCTAATATGTTCCATTTATAAACAGCCTTGATAATAATAATCCAAGTACACAAACATGATGAATACTCTCATATATATGCTTACAAATGTGAATGTTTAATAGCAAGTTTTGAGAATGATAACTTTAAATTATGTTGTCAAATTATTTTTCAGTCATTTAGCTATTTATATTCTGATCAATAATCTTGATATTATCTTCTGTAGCATTTGAAACTATGAGCATTCTTCATTTTCTTAATGAGATGAATATAAAATGGTACTTCTTATTGTCTGAATTTACATTTCCCTAAACATAAAGACCTTGAGTCTCTCTTCATATCCTTACTGGTAATTATTGTCTCTTTTCTGAAATGCCTGTTCATTTCCTTTGCCCATTTTTCTATGAGGGATTTTTTTTTTTGTACTTTTCTTGTTGAATTTTTTAGAAAAGACAATTTCTTTTCTTCTAAGTCCTTAATTCTATTCCTTTTTCAGTTATATTACTAACAATATTTCCCACAAGTTTTACCTAGATTTCACTTATTTTAAATGACTTTCAACAAGCTGAAATTCTTAATTTAAAAAGAGTCAATTTTATCAATCATGTCATATAGTTAGCAATTATTCTGTCTTGTTTTAGAAAAATGTTCTTCATTTCAAGGTCAGAAAGGTATTAATCTACATTTTCTGCTAAATGTTTAGAGCTTTGTTTTTGATATGTAAGTTCATACTTTATCTGAATTTTCTGTGTGTAAGGCATTAGGTATGAATCTAATTTCTTTTAATTTCCTTATATGTAAATGATCATTTTTCTTCATTTTCATTAAGTGCATTTTTTCATTTTGAACTGTTCTTGCATGCCACCCTTGTCATATATCAAGTTTCCATACATGCATATGTCTGTCCAAATGGTTTCTTATTTTAATCTGTAAATTTGCAAAAACACCATACAACACTAACCCTATCACAGTTGTTAGAGCTTTATTAGGAGTCCTGATATATGATAAGGTAAATCCTTACTCTTTATTCATTTGCTACAAAATATGTTAAGTATTCTTGTCCCTTTAACGGTCTGTATAAATTTTAAAATCATTCTGTCAAATTTCATAAAAGACCTTATTGGTATCAAGTGCCTTAAAATAATCTATTCATCTTATGGACTCAATAGAGTCAGAGGGAAAAAAGCAACAAAACTCTGGCTCCTTAAGCTACTCTGTTGGATACACTTGGTATTTATACATATATTTCTGTCTCAGTCAACATTCTTATTGTTATAATCTGAAGCAATTGATCACACAACTTAAAGGAAGATTTATTTGCTCACAGTTTTTTGGAGATCCTGGGTTCAGTCTGTGTAAGGCTGGTATCTACACATCTCAGGGCATGGCAGCAGAGAGGGAGAGAGCAAGGGCTCTGCTCTCACATCATAGAGGCCAGCAGCATGAGTGGGAGAGAGCAAGGATATGCTCTCATATCATGGAGGCCAGAAGCAAGAAAACAAGGAAGCAAGGGGATTCAAAGATGAACCACAGTCCCTAAGGTTACACCCCCAGGGACCCACCTTCTCCAGCCACACCCCACCTGCCTAGGTTACCACCCAGTAAACCCATCAGAATGGATTCACACTGATGAGATTACAACTATCATGTCTTAATCTTATCAACTCTGAACATTAATATATGAGCTCTTCAGGGGATATTCTATATCTAACTATAACATTTACTTAAAGTTATATCCTTAAATAGTATTTACTTTGTGGTTTAAAAATTATGTTTACTTAGGACATTAAAGGGAAGGGTTATAATATCAAGTTTGTAGTTTTTGACTATCATCTTGGTTTGCATATTGTGAGGATTTAGAATGATGTTATTTCCACTTCATTTTCATAGGTGTAATGTTTTATTTTGTTAAAAGTTTATTCATACCTTTATTTTGTAGATATTCAACTATCAAGGACTATGCTTTTTGTTATAAAAGCTTAGTTTATTTATTATTAATTGAAAACAAATAAACCCTTTTCCCACAATTCTTAAAATTTTGTTATTTGAACATATTCAAACTGGCTTGACTCTCCTCTAGAAATGACAGAATGGTGCCCTTCACCCCATATTCATGTAAAGGTAATGATTTTAAACAGAATGCATAACTCGGGTATACACACATGATATGGCAATAGCAGTGTGACTTCATTCTCTCATTACCTTATCTATTCATTGGTAGTAAGCTAGTATGCAAATCTACAAAAGGGCAGCGATTTACAAAACAGAAATCTAGTGATTAAAGTGAGTTTGCAGAGTTTTTAAAGTATACCATTTATTCATGATACATAGCTTAGATAGTGGTAGAATTTAGCTAAGTGGATATGTCTGTTACTTCATTGGATTTGTGTTAGCAAAGAGTTTTGGGGTTATTTTTTCAGTTTAAATTTGCTCAAGGACATAGAAAGTGCAGACATTTAGTATTCTGGTATAGTGCACTCTGTTCTGCTAATCCTTTTTATGCTGAGAGGCTGGAATGTGAAAAGGTTGTAAAACAAGGAAATAAACTCAAATGGTTATTTCCTGTTTTGGTTTAATCCCATTATAATACAGCATCAATAAGCATTGTGGCTAAGATAATAAGAACATGACCCACACCATTTGTATCTGAAATTCACTAAGACATTAATTCTAATTTACATTAAGTGAAAGTATATTTACAAAGCACAAAACAAAAAAATAAAATGAAAAAAAAGTGCAACTTCCATTCTTCTTGTTAACGATGTTCTTTGCTTGGGTGAGCATTGCTTGGTTTTAAGCTTTTACCTTGGACTGAAGTCGGTCAGAAGAAATTGAATTCTAGAGCCTGAGATTTCCTCATTGAGAAATCAGTAAACTGAAGGGAAGGAGGAAAGCAAACTTCATAATTGAGAAAATTAAAATCCACCCTGTAAATGAGGTTATACACAAGATCAAACCACAGACAAACAGCTGATACGAAAGCAAGTCAACAGCAAACAGGACATACTGCAGGACAAATTATGTCTCCAATATAGATGAAATCAATTTCATGCACAATTTATTAGGGCTGTCACGGATGGTCTGTCCTAAGGCAGAATCTAGGTGAATTGAGTTATTTACCTATCTCAGTACCAAGTGGTCTCCTGAGCTCTGTTTCTTAAACTTCCTTGTTCCTTAGGGTGCTTGTTAAAAATACAGATTACTTTGCCCTACCTGAGATCAACTGACTAAGGATTTACCATGTAGGAATTTGGGGATCTTTATTTATTATAGTTAAGTTTGGAAAAACACTGCTTTAGAGGGAGGTAGCGCAGGAAGGATAACACAAGTAAAGTAAGTGTGTGTGTGTGTGTGTGTGTGTGTGTGTGTGTATGCATAGTACTACTTTTCAGAAAGTAGTGTTTTAATTTATAAGTGTGTAGCTCCCTAAAAATGCACAAAGCTTAATATAATGGTATTGTTAACATTTGATTGATTTCAGTTATCTTTCTAATGTCTGTAACCAATGATTCTAGCTTTTTGTTTATATTTTTTTTGGTGAGAACATGTATGTTGTGGTGAAACATGAATGTTCTTTTCAAGAGCTGAACAGAATGTATTAGAACTGCTTCACACTAAGCAAGTTCCAAAGTTTATCTTCCTATGATGAATGGGAAATATTAATTTAGAATACAATTTTTACTTATATCCTTTAAAATAGCCAAGGTGGAGAGAATTTCACATGTTTGCTTTTCTGTAAGTAAGTATAATATAAAATCGTTCAAAGCAGCAACAATAAACAATCCGGCAAGTTCCATTCAATAACTTCAGGAAGTATTCTTATAGCAAAACTTTATAAGGGGGAATTTCAATTTAATTAGATATATAATGATTACACCAACACATTTTCCTCTGAAATTAGATCATTTGCATATGTAACTTGTCTGTTTGGGAACTTTTGCTCTCTGGAGGAAGAGATATGGTTTATACCAAGATATCCATGTTTTTTCCCAGTAGGAAAATAGGCTCAATAGATTGAGCAGTTTACTGGGAAGCACCCACAAGTCAATGGAAAAGTCAGACATAAGTGAAGTTTCCCTCACTGACCACTCAGACTCTCATGGAAAAGTGTTTGTTGCTGTTGCTCTTTCTGAGACAACTTAGCCCTAGAGAAATCCACAGTTTTTGCTTTGTTATCCACAGTAGCTCTTTGCTGTCAGCATGGTACGTGTCAAAATTGCTTTGGAGGATGATTAGTCAAAATAACCGCTTTTTCGTCTACATTTTCATCTTTACCCTGTTTGCCATGGGAGCCAACGTGAGGGGCAGATGCTCCATAGCCCAAGCCGCCTCCCCTGCTCCTCCTGTGACCACCTGCTTCCTGCCTCAGCACTTGGATCCACCTCACAGTCCAGCTGCTTCCTGTGTTCCAGGCCCCATGGCTCCCTCAGTCATGGCACAAGTGCTGTGTGAGCAGTGACCCTTGTGGCTTCCCTGTCATCGTCCAGCTGCCTTCAGCCCGAGCACTGACTTTAACAGATTCCACTCACATTTCTACTGTCAGCCTGACGCCAGACTTCACCACTTCCCTCGTCCATTTTGCATGCCTCCTGCCTCCGTTAGGAGCTTCGGAGGTTCTTTAACATGCCCCCGCCAGCCCACCCATGCCTCCCTCGCAGTCGAACTGTGTAAGGAGATTCTGCCCACTCCCATCTCCAAGGAGAAGTACCCTCTCCTCCCCAGAGGAGAACATCAAGTACAGAGTGCTTCTCCAAGATACAGTTGACGGTGTTGTTCAACTAAGCTTCAAATTAATTTGAATTTTGTGAAAATAAGCATTAAAAAATATGCCTACATCAGACTTAATTCAGATGCAAGGTTATCTCTCAGCAGGCCTAGAAGACACAGCATAATAAGAGATAGGTAGCATAATTGCAGTAGAAAAATCACCATAATAAGAACTAAACTATGCGAGGATACTGGATTTCTAATTTCTTCCTAACTTTATCAACATTTCTGGCTTCAGGAAGTCTCTTTGCTGATCAAAGTCTCAAATGCCTTATTAATAAAGTATAAATTGTAAAATTTTGTCTGCCTAAGGACCGTGTACTTGACTAGGTAGAAGCTTAAATTCATTTCCCTATAAAAATGAGATAAAAATATTTAACCTTTAACAAAATTTGAGAACACTTAATTCTGCTTTAAAGAAAACATTTTGTGCTTGATAGTGATATGGGAAAAATAATATTTTGAAAAAATATGAAATGAGAAGCAAATTTCTTTTAATGGGATTAATGTCATTTTTTAGGATTTCTTTTCATATACATATGAATATATGAAATATATAATGAATATATGTTTTATATATATATATGCATATATGAGTATATATATACTTTCTTTTATGCTATTTCTCTTTCCCTCTCTCACTCTCACATACACAAAATTGTGTACTTTCAATTCCTTCTATTTTTATTTAAATTATATTGAAATTGTACCATTACTCAAATTTAATTTAACTTTAAATATAATTTTATTTTCTAGATCTTTCTTAGTCCTAAATGGTTATATTACACTCTATTTAGTTTCTTATCTTTTCTCTCATAGTTTTATTTTTCACATATAAATTAATTTATAATCATAGACATTTTTCAAGGCATTCTCAAAACTATTTTCAATATAGAATCTCATTTGTTGATCATAAATTTATTTATATTGTATTTTCTTCCTAAAAGTCTTTAAATGAAATAGCTTTTAAAAATATAAAATAACAGGATAAAAAGCACCTCAGAAAATTAGTGTAGTAAAATATATGCATGGAAAATATAAACTGAACAAGAACTGTGAAGTGAATGCTTCATTAATTCCTTTTTCTTTGTAGCAAAATTGAATATCATTCTCATTGTATTTACCTCTAGTTATACTTGCCAGTTTATAAATTACCTAATCTCTTCTATCAGTAATATTTTTTTGATGAGGAATCTTACATGAAGAGCTGTGGCCCAGAGAGGTTTGGTATAGTCCATGTAGGAAAAATACTTTATAGCTTGTTAAGATTTTGCTTATTAGATTGGATTTTCCACAACTGAGGCTCTTACATCTAATTGTGATATTATTGTTTATAGTAGGATCTAGTATTACTATGTATGTACATTTTCAAAATACTTTTATTGGTGCATTGTGGTCTCACGTCATGATATAGTTCATAGTAATAGTGAAATACAAGCACACAGCACTTGGTGAGCTTCCCCTGATGCCCTCCCTACCTCCCCTCTTCCCCATACAGGATATTGATATTGTCAGTGGTAGTCTTACATATGTAAATAACACCAATGGAAGTGTTTCCTTCATTAATTCTCCCTCTCCCCTAGACTACCTCCCTCATTCCACTGTAGTCTCTCCTCCATTATCTAAATACCTCTGGTATCCTGATTACTCCCTAACTTCCACATATGAGAAAAAACATATGACCTTCACTTTCTGTGACTGGTTAATCTCACTTAACATAATGTTCTTCAGGTCCATCCATTTTCCTGCAAATGACAAAATTATGTTCTTCTTTATTGCTAAGTAGAATTCCATTGTGTGTATATTCCATAATTTTGTAATCCATTCATCTGTTGATGGACACCTAGATGCGTTCCATAATTTGCCTATTGTGAATTGTGCTGCTATAAACATGGATATGCATGTATTACTATAATATTTTGATTTCAGTCCCTTTGGAAAGATACTAAGATACTCATATGGTGGATCCATTCCCAGTTTTCTGAGGAATCTCCACACTGATCTTCATAGCAGCTGCACTAATTTTCAGTCCCACAAACAGTGTAAAAGAGTTCCTATTTCTCCACATCCTCACCAGCATTTGTTGTTTGACTTATTGATGATTGTTATTCTAATTGGGGTTAGATGGAATCTCAGTGTAGTTTTGATTTACATCTCCCTGATTACTAATGATGTTGAATATTTTTTCATTTATCTATTGGCTATTTGGATTTCTTCTTTTGTGAAGTGCCTATCTATTTCAATTGTCCAGTTCTTGATTGACCTATTTGTTTTATTAGTATTAAGTCTTTTAAGTAATTGTATATTCTAGATACAATTGTTAGTCCTTTATCAGAGGAGTAGCTGGCAAAGATCTTCTCCCATTCTGTAGGCTTTCTCTTTAGACTCTGGTGGTTTTCTTTGCTGAACAGAAACTTTTTAGTTTAATGCCATTCCACTTATTACTTCTTATTTTAATTTCCTGAGCTTTAGGGGTCTTATTGAAGAAGTTTCCACCTGTGCCTATATGCTGGAGTGTTGGTCCTATGCCCTCCTCTAGTAATTTCACCATCTCTGGTCTAACTTCCAGGTCTTTGTTCATTTTTCTCTACAAATGGATAACCAGTTTTCCCAATACCATTTGTTGAAAAGACTGTCTTTTCTTCAACATATGTTTTTGGCACCTTTGTCAAAAAACTAATTGGTTATAAAGGTGTGGATTTGTTTCTGTATCTTCTATTCTGCTTTATTGATATGTGTCTGTTTTATATTGTTTTCGAGGTTATTGTAAATGGAATTGTTTTCTGAATTTCTTTTTCAGTGGATTCATGGTTGGTGTATAAAAAGGCCACTAATTTGTAGATTGATTTTGCATCCTGCTACTTTTCTGAATTTGTTAATCAGCTCTAGAAGTCTTTTCATTGAGTTTTTGGGTCTTCTGAGTAGAGGATCATGCCATATGCAAAGAGTATAATTTCAGTTATTCTTTTCCTATTTGTATTCCTTTGATTTTCTTTTCTTGCCTTATCACTCAGGTTAGAGTCTCAGGGACTATATTGAAAAGGAGTGGTGATAGAGGGCATCCTTGTCTTGTTACTGAATTTTTTTTGCGGAACTGGGGATTGAACCCAGGGGGCATTCTACCTCCAAGCTACACCCCCAGCCCTATTTTTTATTATTTATTTTGAAACAAGGTCTCACTAAAGTTGCGGAGGGCCTAAGTAGCTGAGGCTGGTGGCGAACCCGGATCCTCCGGTCTCTGCCTCCCAAGTACTGGAATTACAAGTGTGTGCCACCACACCCAGCCTGTTACTGACTTTAAAGGGAATTCTTACAGTTTTCCCCCATTCAATATGATGTTGTCTTTGAGTTTATTGAATATTGTATGTACATTTTTTAACAGAAGCATCATCCTTGAATTCTGGTGTGCTCTTGTTTTTTAATATGTCATTCAAAGTTGAAGAGAGAACAGATAACAGGGTAACAATGTAGTTAGTAATTTTGCTTATATAGGTCACGCATTCCTACTAAAAACTTGGCATCTCAAAGCACCTCATACTGTAGACTAGATTCAACATTTTATTAATTGTGTTTTCAATCAAAAGGATATAAGTTTTCACTAATCTTATGACAATCAATCTTTGCTCTAATCCTAGTAAAAAAAAAAAAGCTATTATCTTATTCTCTGAATATTTTTCCTCTTCCCCAACCTTTCGGGAATAATATTAGACCTGTGATTTAAGAGCTCATCATGTTAGCACACTATTCTTATTATCTGTTTTTCTGCATTGCATTGATTCCAGATATATTTAAATTGCTTGCAAGAAAAAGTGGTAATTTTTTAAAAATAAGCTTTTATGTTGTATGAATTATGCTAACATTTATTTTAAAAACAAACAGCATGTTTTCAAGTACCATATTTAATCAGATAGTCCTCAGTATGTGGCCTATCTAACCTAGAGCCTTCTCTTAGGATACATTTGTGAGATTTGAAGAAACGCTGGGCACAGTTCTTTCAGAAAGCCAACCTGCTCCTATTCCATCACGTCGTGTGCATCTGCTCCAGCCACATGCTGCGTGAACTTGGACTGGCTGGAGTCAGGAGAAAACTGCCATTGCTTGTGCAAGGATGCTTTCCCTGGAAATCCACACTGTAACAATTCTGTAAGACCCCCCCAGGGGGCTAGTGGTATAGAAAAATAAGCACATGGCTCTAAACCCAGTGTAGGCCTTTGGAAGACGAGTACCTGGTTTTAGTTGCTACAGAGTCTGATGAATTTGGAGAGTGTCAAAAAGCCTGAGGGATATAGCAAAACAACAAAGAAAAGAATTTGAATTCTTTAGTGTGAAGAGAAGGTTGGGAGGTTAAAGACTGTCTTATTAATGGAATTCAAGTTATATAGAAGTGTTGTAATTGAGTCAAAATGAATTAACCTTTTTCAAAGGCAATTTTGATTTCTGTACCAGTGTCTTTAAGTAATAGGAAACGGGGGAGTGGTGAAGGGGAGGGATGGATAGAAGGTCCCTGAGCATGGGCAGCTCTCCTGGGATTTCCTTGATCTCACCTCCTGATCCAGCACTCAGGTTTTCTCAATCTCAGTTTTCCCCCTATTCTTTCCTTTCTATCTGTCCTTTCACCATTTGTATCCGGAATAAAGCATTGTCCTGGCAGAACTGCCCTTTGTAGGCTACTGCAAGGAGAAAGCCACAGATTGCTACAACTGCCTTCTGATATCAGAGTGAGAGAAAATCAGCTTATCAGACACTATGGCTCATGGTTTTAATTTGGTACAAAGCAGACATTTCTGATCATGATGGTTGTTAAACACAGCAGAGTCACTGGAGAAGGGAGCCAAGCAACCCTCTCTCTGAAGCACAGCTGCCAGCACAAGTTCAGAGATGGCTTGAAAAGCAAGAAATTCCCCGAATAACTTGTTAAACTTTTTATCCCAGTGTGTCTTATGAACTTTTTATTCCAGTGTATCAGAGGAATATAAACATCTTGTCTCTAATTTCTACTATTTGTAGCATTCTGTTCATTCTGGAAAAATATTATGATGTCATCCAGGTGTGGTGACACACTCCTATAATTCCAGTATGTGGGAGGCTGAGACAGGAGGATGGAAAGTTTGAGGCAAGCTTCAGCAACTTAACAAAACCTTCAGCAACTTAGTGAGACTCTGCTTCAAAATAAAAAATAAAAATAAAAAGAGCAGGGGTATATCTTGGAGGTAGAATGCCCCTTGATTCAATCCCTAGTACCTTCCCCCAAAAGAAAATATTATGCTGTATGTTTTTTACCAATTTTATTTGCCATCTTTAGTTTAAAATCTAATCTAAAGGGGTTCATTATTTTATTGATCACTTTCTAAATGATCAAATATGCTTAAGAATAATAGAGTCTTGTGTACTTGATTTTGGAAAACAAATTTAAGGGTACCTTTTGAAATTTTTCTCAGTTACGAAATTAGATAAATTATTAACTTCATCTTAAATTTTTATTCTTAGTCAATACTAGGTAATTTCTCAGTGAAGCAATCTGGACATAAAATATAAAACATTTGTATTGGATTCATATACTATTAGATTTTTTATGTTTTTGATGTCTATTCATAAAGCTATCCTGCATTTACTAGTGACTTCTCAAACGCCATTGTGATGGGTATGTGTCAACTGCACTGAGCGATAGGTTGTCTAGATATCTGATTAAACATTGTTTCTGGGTGTCTATGTGAGGATGTCTCTGGTAGAAAGTAGAATTTGAATTGGAGAGCTGGGTAAAGCAGATTGTCCCCGCGAGTGTGGGTGAGCATCCTCCAGCATGCCAAGAACTGGGCTAGATAGAAAGGAGGAGGAAGGTTGAGCCCCACTCTGTGCTTGACTACTTGAGTTAAGACGTCAGCTTTCTTCCACCCTGGAACTGGGTCTTAGACCATTAATGCTCCTGGTTCTCAGGACTTTGGCCTTGAATTGAAATTGGGGTAGATACACTGTTAATAAGTCAATTTTTTAGTTAATATCATCTTATCTTGTAGTAGCAGAGATTTCATGGACCAAGAAGATAATTTATTTGGTTGGCTCAGCACCCTTTAACACAGAAACAGAAAAGTATGCCTGGCCCCAGAATTAACATGGGATAGGGAATTAGGTTAATTTTAATTTCTTGATTTAATATGTAATCTCTTAAATCAGTAGTATTACAATGTAGGACAAAAATTCTTAATTGTCATTCATTAAAAATACATGGAAACTCAATTATAAGATCTACCAATTTTCATTCATAATAAAGTAGATTAGCTCTTATTTTCATATTTCTTTTATGTAACGGTAGCCATTCTATTGTATTTTAAATCAAGGAGTGAATGTTCAATACATGAATTATATATTTAATTGTGTTGAAACCAAACTTCAAACACTTTGGAACTTTTCACATCCTGAGTTGATTTTGAAGATCATTTATTAAGAACATGATTTAAAGGCCGGGCGTGGTGGCACATGCTTGTAATCCCAGCACTTTGGGAGGCGGAGACCGGAGGATCTGGGTTCGTGGCCAGCCTCAGCTCTCTCTCTCTCTCTCTCTCTCTCTCTCTCCCTGTCTCTCTCTCTCTCTCTACCCAGTGAGGTCCTCCGCAACTTCGTGAGACCCGGTTTCAAAATAAAGTATAAAAAAATAGGGCTGGGGGTATAGCGCGGAGGTAGAATGACCCTGGGTTCAATCCCCGGTACCGCAAAAAAAAAAAAAAAAAGAACATGATTTAAAGTAATGTACAGGCTAAGGATAAAACTAGGTAAGAAAATGTGCTTTTAGATAATTTACTGGAAAAATGATTTCTTATTAAAATAATATATTTTATATGTCACTAGAAAGAGGACAGAAGGTAAAATAAAACCTATAAGTCTAAAATACTGACCTGTTAAGGGGAATTATGATTTCATATAAAACATCACTGACCATAAATAGCTTGAATTAATGTTTTTCAACAATGTTTTTCAACAATGAAATGAGTAAATGAATGATTAAGCAGACATGTAGCCATTTAATCATGTTCATGAACACTTTTCAAATTATGGAAAATTGCTCATAAGATAATTCAAGTGTAATAAAACCAATAAATATTCACATTTTCAGTATGTATAATATTTTTTTTGTGTGGTGCTGGGAACTTAACCCAGGAGCATTCTACCTCTGAGCTACACCCCTAGTCCTATTTTATTTTTGTTTTGAAACAGGGTCTCACTAGGTTGATGAGCGTCTCACTACTTCCTGAGGCTGTCCTCAAACTTATGATACTCCTGTCTCAGCCTCCCAAGTACTGGGATTAAAGGTGTACACTACCATGCTCAGCTAGTATGTATAATTTTGTGGCAGACATTATCAGTTGCCTACCAAATATTCCATGCATTCTATTTTATTCATATAATTTGGTTGAGGGGGAATCACCTAGCTAAGCACCATCCTGCCCAAAATCTCTTGAAAATAGTGGTGACCAAATGATGCCATGCTATGATTTCAGGGGGGATTGTTTTGCTAAATAAGCACTGTACCATCCTCTTTGTTACTTCCTTCTTTCTCCATAAAACGTGGGCAGCAGTCATCTGAACAGCATGAGGTTTGCAATAAGATAAAATGGCCAGCTAAGGGAAGGGGCATGGGTGTTTGGACTCTATAGCAGTCCTGCCTGGACCATGTCTGTACCACTTAGTATGTCAACACTAAGCAAAACAATACAAAACATTAGAAAAGACACCTTCTTTTACATTAAGTCACTGTAATCATTTTTCACTACTGCTGAAAATAATCCTCAACTGGCTCAGATATCAGTTTTGCTACAAATAAAATAAATGAATAAACAAAAATAAATAAATGGAAGAAAATGTTAAATATTAATTATAGTAATTTATATATATATATAGATTGTGGCTTTTGATGATTTACACAGTGTTTCTCTCTGTTCCACGTTTTAAAGCATGTGCATTGGACATAGTTTATTTTTTGCCAGAAATAAGAAGCAATTGTATTTATGTATATTAATAGTGAATATCATTTTATGGAGTAGACTTATTGGGTGACAAGGTTACAACACCTATATATTTTTGTGACACATGGACCTGACATGCATATAGGAAAGAAAGAATGCTTTCTAAACCCAGAAGAAAAGTCCATTAGGAAATTAATATGAGTTTTGGACAAGTCTGTGTGTGTGACAAAGAAAAGTTCAACTAATTGAAGCAGAGAAGATATAAAGTTTCTAGGCGCCTGTCATAGGTTGTTTATAAACTTTAATTCAATAAAGAAGCTTGTGGCACATTAGGCTTAGCAGCACCCACAGAAATTTAATTAATTCTCCCAAGTGTATATGAGTGTGTGAACAAGGAAGAGAGTTATGTTGACAAGTCGTATGTGATTAGAAATTGTTCAACAAATAGTCCAAAGCATTGCTAGTGTTCTTGTTTGTTTATTTTTTAGTGTTTTTATTTGGATTGTGAGCAGCTATCTTGCAGTAACATTTATGAAATGACACATGCTTTTGGATATAAAGTGAAAGTTTAAATGAGAAGCTTTGTTAGTTAACACAACCATTCTGGTAAGGATTTTTTTAAATTTTTATTTATATCCACCCCCCAAGTGATAATTTGGCAGCAAGACAAATAAGTGGAAATGTTTTTTAATGTCATAAATGTTTGAGGACTATACATAGTTCTAAAGTGTAAGATATTCAAAATTGAAGTGAAGGTCACATAATAAACTTTGCTTATGGAGATTTATTTTCTTTTGATCATACATCGTTCAACAACACTGGCTGAATCTCCATGGATATTATTTCACTTCATTAGCACTGCAGGTTTAAATAATCAAATACATGATTTCTCTCTAAATGTTCTGCAGTTCTAGAGGCCAGAATAATAGGGTAATGATATTTTATATAAATGTGGAAGCCAAAAGAGTGCTTACTGCCCACTTATTCTATTCTCTTTATTTTATGAATGAGGAAAATATATGAAGTTAAGCACCACAAAACTCATCTACTCTTGTTTTGCACCAAATTCCAATCAGTTTCTCATCTCCAGATCTGAGTACATTCTACTTCCCTTGCTAGGACACATTCCAACTTCTTTGGATAACTCTCAGTGTATCACTTCTTTCAGAAAGCTTTCCTTGCACCTCCTCAAGTCCAGACCAGATCTCTTTGTTCTCTCAGAGAAGCCTGTTCATCATTCCTTTTGTCAGTCACCATGTAGTGTCTTAATAGTGTTCATTTCCTTGTGGCCCCTTAAGAGGAAACTTAATTGATGATGGACAAGGGTTAGTTTTTTGTTGTTGTTCATCATGGCCAGTATATATAAAAATAACTTACACACAGTAGGTACAATTACATATACATATATATGCTAATATATATTTATATTGAATGAATGGCTTGCTAAAAGTTAAAAGCAAATGTGTAATTTTATGAACTATATTTTTAAAACACAAATACCTATATGTAAAAATAAAACATGTATTTCTCTTTTGGAATTATTTTAAATTATAGATAAAAAACCCAGAATAGTTTCAATTTAAATGAAATTGTGGCTGCATCTTTTGATTGCATGTAGCTAGAAAAACAGTAATATCCTAATTGTATTCTAAAGTAAAATTCAAGTTTCCCAACAACATTGCAATTCTTTGTGATGATGGTTATTTACCCAGAAATAATAAATAAATTTTTGCATTCAAACAATGAAATTCAAAGCTGCGAGGATAAATGAATTAATCCTACAAGCAACAATATGGATAAATCTCATAAAATGACATTGATTGAAAGAGGCAAGAAACCAAAAAGTGCATATTTATGTTTCTGCTTACGTACTATTCAAAAATAGGCAAAACTGGTCTGTGATGTTGGATATCTGAATAGTGATTACCTTTTGTGGGAGTGAACAGAAGGAGGTAAGAATATATTTCTGTCCTGATCCTGTTCAGGTTCTTCTCATAGGTCCAGGTTACATAGGTATTAATCTTGTGTAAACTCATTGTGTAATACAATTATAATTTGTTCACTTTTTTGTCCTCACATTTGTTTCAATAAAATTATATGCACATGCTCCCACCTTTTACTTAGAGTAAACTTCTCGAATTTAAGGGCTCATGCTCTAGAACTGACCAATGAAATAATGTGTTATAATTCACACAGACACACACAGACACACACAGACACACACACACACACACACACACCTCTGGGGATCTGTAAGTCAATGTTTCACTCTCCTCAGCAACCTGTGAGACTATTGTCTATGAACTGGACTTGCACTTGATGATGCTCTATTAGTTTCTCTATTAGTTTCTCTACCTACCACACCCTGAATATTCTCCACTTCCTCCTATGTGTTTTCCTACATCAATTCTAAATAGACTACCATTGCTTCTGCCTCAGCACCTGGTTTATGGAGCCACAAGGACACTCTTCTGACATGTATTAATCATTTGGAAGTCTTATGAATTATGAATTCATCTGTTCAATTATCCTGTGAGTTTCATGGCCATAGAGCTTCCCAGCTGTGGAAATCAGGAGAGATCGTTCCATCCCATCTCCTTACAGCATTTTATGAAGGGATGCTGTAGATAGAACAGGTAAATGTGAGGAGCACCCCCTCATCTCAGTGTGTTCTCACTCTTCATCAAGGAAAAGCACCTGAAAACCAAACAATTAGTGACTTTCCTCAGTGTTAGGATGCATTGCTTGGAACTTGTGTTTAGAATACCAGGCTGAGGCATTAATATATTATTATCTATTACATCTTATCCATGTAAAACTGTTTCTCTAATCACATTCAAAGCTTTTGTGAGAAGGACTTGTCTAACAGATAGATCACAGGGAAGCCTCCCACATTTTCTGCCTTTTGCTTCTCTCCCTGTGTAAGCATCATTACATCATTCTGCATTATTTTGCTGGAGCTGCTGTAGCGAGGTATCACAGACCATGCAGCTTACAACCGAAATTTATTTTCTCACTGTTCTGCAGTCCCAGATTCCCAGATCAAGATAGTGGCAGGTTTGCTTTTCTTCAGAGACCTTTCTCCTTGGCTTCTGTTGAGTTCTCACATGGCCTTTCCTCTGTGCACACACAACCTGGTCTCTGTGGATCCTTATGCCCACTTCTTAGAAGGACATCAGTCAGGATGGAGTCACGCGTGCCCTAATGTCTTCATTTGACTTAATCACCTCTTTAAAAGCCCCTGTCTCTGAACAGAGTATAATTCCGAGATACTGGGAGTTAGGAATTCAACTTAAGACATTTGGGCAAGGAAAATTATACCGTAACAGCTACTTTTATTCTAGGAAATTTAATGTTAGAACCCATGGAAAGTATTTAAGGAGAAAAGGCGGCCACTGCAGTGGCTGAGCAGACAGAAATGAAATAGAAGGATCTCTCTGGGATTAGATATATGTGGAGATTAGGAAGGAGATGCACACAGAAACCCTCATCAGCAATAGTGTGGCTTTTGTACAGTTAGATGCCAATATGTCTATTTTGGTTTTTTTTTTTTTGGCTGCCAGAAAATGTACCAATTTACCTAATGAAGGACATTGTCTTCCATATTAAAAAGTAGAACTTAGTTTTAGGATTGGTATTGAAGAGTCTTTAGAGGTCCATGGTCTTGGGGTTTTGAGTTCCATATGTCACCAACTAGCTTTAGTATTGTGCTTATTACTTTACCTATTCCTTATCTATAAACTGAGAATTGAATATGTCTCAACCCATTAAGTCTTGACTTTTCAATTTTGCAAATATTTCAATAAAATAGATACAGTTGCATTAAAATAGGTTGGAAATCATAATCAAGAGTTTAGATATTATTATAGTAATACTAGCCAATATTATAATTATAATATTATTTTATAACATAATTATATTATTGTTATGTAATTATGTTTATATTATATAGTATACTTAAGCTTTTATGGGTGTTCCACATCTGGGATGATGGGACAAAATGAGTTAAAGGATTCATATGACATATAAGTAAGACAATGCATATAAATTGCCAAGCACAAAGTAGAACCTGATAGATGTTCAATCAACTTTATGTCTATGTTTGCATTATCTTTTAAGTCTGAAGAAAATACTTCATAAGCCATACAAGTTTTGAAATGGCGACGAAGACTGAAGCAATGGGAAGCCTGGGTGGTCAGGGCATGAAAATAATTAGGAGCTTGGCAGTAGAATTGTACTTAGAATTCAAAGGGCAGATAGGCAGAAAAATAGAAATTCTGATTTTTGTTTTATCATAGATAGGCAGAAGTAGAATAGAAATTTTGATTTTTTTAATCCTATTCTCTTAGGTATCTGAAAGTTATTAGCAGGCATGATTTTGTTTATTAGAACTCAGTAATAGCAAATAGTCTGGCTTTAAAAGATTAGTCAAAGGAATTCTTGTTCATCTTCAGAGAACACTAGTTTGTTCATTGCTCTCTATGGCATTGTCCCCTAGGCATCCATAAAGGGTTGGTTCCAGGACCCTCCACAATAAATACAAAATCCTCAGAGACTCAAGTCCCTTGTACAAATGGTGTATTTACATATAACCTATGCATATCCTACTGTATACTTTAAGTCATCTCTTGATTACTTATAATGCCTAATACAATGTAAATGCTAAGTAAATAGCTGTTGTACAGTATTATTTAGGTAATAACAACAAGGGAAACTATCTGTACATTTTCAATACAGATGCAATTGTTTTCAAAATATTTTTTGAACCACAGTTAGTTGACTCCAACCCAAAGATTTGGACTGCATATGGTAAAGAGGAAGGTCAAAATGAGCATCTTTTTTATGGAGTTCTGCACTTGTTTGTTGGTGCTTCTAGTTGCTTACTTTCTGTACTTTTGTAGGCATTTGCCTAATGGATTTGGGATATTGACAGTTGTAGAGCCATGGATTTGAGCTGTGCAGAGTAAATACTTAAATGTTTGTTTGTTCTGTGCACACACTAAGAAAGTAAACGCGGGTGTCTTTTAAAATCATGAACAACTACAATAGAGCAACTCAGGTTAAAGCAGAGTCTAAATCATCCTCTAAAATAGCAGAACAAATAGGCACAGAGCTTACTGGTGCTTGGCTATTTTCATGATGACTGCTACCATATAATTCCCACAATATTGCTCCTTCAGCTTTCTGTGCACTCTGAACACATCATCCTTTTCCTATCCTAGGAGCAATTCAAACAATGTCTAACTCAGTGGCTAAACCTCTGAAAATGTGTATTTTTAAATGAGTTTTATTGTTAATTGCCCAATACCTGCCAATTTCGGGGATGCTAAACAATGTTCAAGAGCTGAATGATTTCCTTGCCATTTCTTTTTGCTTGTGCCTCATTAAATTACAGTGTAGTCAAGAAACTGTGACATAATAAAGGCACACAAAAGTGTATTAGAAAATCACAAGGAAAAAAAGATGAGATGACATCTATAACAGGCTTGGAAAAATGATAACAAGTACAACATAGATGGAAAAAGAAGTGAAAAGAAAGATTATCACATTATTAGGGAATCTTCTTTTTTTGTCATTACCGCCAGCTTCTATCAAAGTAAGCGGCTACAGAATAGTGCTATATGATATCTCTGAAGATATATTTATGCATGACTCTGTCCTGTTTTGGTGATTAATTAAACCAAGTACCTTTTGTTTAGACAATGTTTAAATTTTTCTCACTTGAAAATAAAGGACTTTTACAGGTGACTAGAAAGTTGTGACACATAATAATAATGCCATTAACTTTAAAAATAAGCTTTACCCATTTCACTGTTTGTGAATCTCATTGTTTCAGTCACAATGAGGTTAGGAAGAAACTTTAAATTAATATTAGAACTTCTCATTTAGAAAGTCTCTTTGACTTCCTACTTTATATGAATAGTTTTGTTCAAAGAAATTATTAGCAACTGCACACTCTTCTTCACAAAAATACAAATGTCATTCAGAAGTTGGGTATGGTAGAACATGCCTGTAATCCCAGTACTTGGGAGGCTGAGACAGGAGGATTTCAGGTTTAAGGCCAGCTTTAGCAACTTAGTGATACCATTAACAACTTAGTGAGACCCTGTTTCAAAATAAAAAGGGCTGGGGGTGAGCTCAGGCATGCCCCTGGGTTCAATTCCTAGTAAACCTCATTCCAATATATATATTGGAATATTGGAATATATATAGGAATATATATATATATATATATTGGAATATATATTGGAATATATATATATATATATATATATATATATATATATATATTGGGTTTTAAAAATGTGTGTTTTTATAGTACACAAATTTTACCTTGTAAAGTTCAAAAATATCCTTTGATCTACCCTTTATTGGTGAATAAGTAGTAAACATTCAATATGTAGTGTATTTACAAGTATAGTTTCACATTATTAGTTCTGAAATTTTTGTAAATCAGAAATATCCATCTTCTGTATCTGTCATCTATCATCTATCTATCATCTATCTATCTATCATCATCATCTATTGTCATCATCTATCATCTCTATCATCTATCTATCTATCTATCTATCTATCATCTATCTATCTATCTGTCTATCATCATCTATCACCTATCTACCTACCTACCTGCCAGTCTTTTATATATTCATACAATGCACATTCCTACTTTCATCAGTGTCTGATTTTAATATCGGTACATCTGTCCAATTTTTTGTTTTTGATGGCTACACATTCAAAAATACGCATGAGGGATGTGAACCTAGATTGTTCTGTTTTTAAGTTTCCCTTACCCATTAGTGGCAGAGTTTTTTAACTATACAGGAAACACATCCCCATGGAATGCTGCAAAGATTGGTGATAAAATGCTTGACAGCTGTTAGAGTCGAGCAGGCCATATTTTTCCTTTCAAAAAGAAACCTGAACACCAGGGATTCTTCCTCTACTGCTAAGCGTCTTTTGGTGATTTAAGTAGCCTGCCATCACAAGAGGAAGCTGACATTGTTGGAGTGGTGGCCCTTTCATTTAATGTTTTTTTTTTTTTACTTTTTTGACAAGTAATGCTCAGAGCTCCTTTTTTGTTGTTCTTGTTGCTTAGCTGAGGCTCTATAAACAGCAGAAGAAAAACTGAAGATATAGGGCGAGTCTTGATTTCTTCTATCTATGTACTTCCTGTCAACAGAGGGAATTTCACTAAGAAGGATTAAAATTTAAAATTAAAAACCCTCTCTGCTAAGTTTTCTTTTACAATGGAGCTGTTTACAGTTCATTTGGTTGGTATTAGACCACATAAAGGTCTAGACACTTTAGTGTATTTATTAATAAATCTTTATAATAATTAATAAGATTGGCACATTATCATAGTCTTCATAAGCAAATCAGAAATAAAGATAAGTAAAAAGAGATTTTGCTCATTTGTTTTTGTTCTTTCTTTACATAAATATGAAACTGAGAGGCAATCATATAAAATTTGCAGCTTGCCTTTTTTGTGTTTATTTTAAACATTGTATTAGTCAGGATTCTCAATAAACATCTCTTCCTCCTCCTTCTCCCCTCTCTCCTCCCTCCCCCTCCTCCTTCTCCTTCTCCTTCTCTTTCTCCTTCTCCTTCTCCTTCTCCTTCTCCTTCTCCTTCTCCTTCTCCTTCTCCTTCTCCTTCTCCTTCTTCTTCTTCTTCTTCTTCTTCCTATTGGGGATTGAACCCAAGAGCACTATACTACTGGACTACATCCCTATCTCTTTCTATTTTTTATTTTGAGAGAGGGTATCCCTAAATTGTTGAGACTGGCCTCAAATTTGCAGTACTTCTGGCTCAGCCTCCCAAGTAGCTAGGATTATAGGCATGCACCACCAAGTCCTACAAAACATAGCTCATTCAGATTTTAATGTTCTTTTGTGAGTTAGGGGTTACCTTAAACCATGAAACAGTCATGAAAATGTAATTTATAAATTATATCTTTATATAATTCAATAAAAAGTTTATTTTTATATCTTTGTAAGTATATGAATTGTCCAAATATCTTTCCATAAGCCCTCTTCTCTCTCTCTCTCTCTCTCTCTCTCTCTCTCTCTCTCTTATCCAATCTACTCCCACACATCATTCAGGAGCTATCATAATTCCTGAAACCTTCCATTTCACTAACTGGTTTCCTCTGGGGGCAGCAGATGGTGTCTTTGAAACAGCTGAACAGAAGATTCATCCATGTGACTCTACCTCTGGCTCCAGACAGAGTTCCTATGCATAGAACATACCAGAAACTTGACATTACCACTCCACAAAACATCCCATTATCTGTGCATGTAATATAGATGTACATAAAAGTCACAGAACCTCCAATGATGCTTATGTCCCAAAGAGGGTGTTGTGTGACTGTAAACATGAAGAAGGTGAGATCATGTATGAAGAGAAAGGGGAATAAGAATTTACAGATTGTCCTAGCAAATATGAGTAGACCATGACTTCATAATTTTGAAGGGAAAAATATGTTTCTCCCTGCATTTTGTGTTCTTTCCCACAAATGGTGATTATCCTAACAAATCGGTCTTCTATATCTAAAGTCTTAAAATGTAATGCCTTTATAAAGTGGATGGTTTAATCACAGCTTCACCATTGTCACAAAACAACTTTGATAAATTTATTGGTAAATATAGTATAATTTAAAATCTAAAATTAGAACTTATTCTTCTTTTAATACTTTATTTTTTATTTTTATTTATTTATTTATTGCTGTACTGGGGATTGAACCCAGGGGCATTCTACCTCTGGGCTATACCCCCAGCCCTATTTTTTACTCTTTATTTTGAAACAGGGTCTCACTAAGTTGCAGAGGGCCTCCGTAAATTGCTGAGGCTGACCACGAACCCGGATCCTCTGGTCTCAGCCTCCCAAGTACTGGGATTACAAGCGTGCGCCACCACGCCCGGATCTTTTAATACTTTAAAGATAAGCCTCCTTAAACATCAAGAGTCAACTGAATAATGTAATTCAGATATGTGAATGAATTATTCTGCTGTTTGAAGAAGTAGAGTGAACATTAAGAGAAAAACATAAGATTTAATTTGTGGAGAATCACTAGCAGAAGCATACATTCCAGTTTTAGACTTTATATTGTGTCTCTTGCCCGATGTGGAATATTGTATTTTTCAAAATAACTACAACACCATATCCCACCCCAAATGATTTTCTTACCTGTGGCTTGCCACTCCTCCCACTGAGAATTTAGGTCTGTATTTTTTCCTTGTATTTGGGTGAAGGCGTATGGTTGATCTGATTGCTACAGTACAATGACTTATAAAGCCAAGTAATACAAAGAAGAAAAGATTGATAAGAATTCTCTCTTGGGAACCAAGCCACTCTGCTCTGAAGAGGTCCATACTTGTCCAAAAGGAAAGGTCACAGGGAGAAACCGATGGTTCCACCGGCCAACAGCCAACATCATCAAACTTAGGAGTCAACAAGCCTTAAGATTATTCCAGGTTTGGAGTCTTTAAGTTGAAGCCCCAAGCAATATGGAGTGAAAGTAAGATGATAAGCAATCACTACTGAGGCCTGTTCAAATTCCTGGTCTGAAGAATCCTTGAGTGCAATAACTTATTATCCTGTGCCATTAAGCTACTGGGTGGTTTGTTACACAGCTGTAGTAACTAGAACATCTACCTCCTCGTAAGTGAATAAAGCATGAGAAGCAATGATGAGAGTCAAGTCATAGTAGATTTTGCATTTAGCTTGCCTAATATACGTTTAAAATCACATGTCAGATATTCATATTTAATGGCATGTACATTTACTAACTCTCTTAAACAAAATAAAACAAGACAAAAATCAATGACACTTCTTTCTTCACATTTCTGTATGTATGTGATCATTTCCATCTATTCTTTAGCTCCTTGACCCATACTGCTTCTAATCATGGGTCTGTCTATCCACACCACAGGGTCCATGTGCTCTGTCTCTCATGTCACAATAAGCCACTTTTGTTCACATGGAAAAGCATTCATCTGGTCCCCGGGCTTGTTCAAATCATGTGGCTATGCTCTGAAAAACTATTCCTAGAAAGTATTTGCCTTGAGACTTCCTGAAACTCTCTAAATGCAATTTTGTACTAATCTCCTCCTCTGTGGTAGTGACGAAGAAAATATATGGCTGGCCACACTTTCAATTCTTAATATGCCATCTGATTTAATTTCTATCTATTAGAGATTATGGGGGAAAAGTATTTGAAATGATTAATTTACTCAAATCAAATATTAGGAAAGGATAGAATAATTATCTTTGGATAAGTAAAGAGGAAATATAAAGAAACCACACTCTTAGAAGATAATTTTTGAGTAGGGTTATATAAATGCTGTGATTGTTGATTTGTATTTTGAACAAATTGTAGATAATTCAAAATGTGAATTTCTTTGATTGCTTATAGCAAATCTCAAATGGATTCCTTAAAGATTTTTCACCTAACTGCATTTCCCTTTAAAAATTTAATAGGACTCTCTCTTTTAATGATGAGTTGAGAAGCAATTACAACAAATATCCTCTTTGATGAATAAGAGTCTATGTGCTACCATTTCCCCTAAATATCTTAATATTTTAATGTCATAGTTGCTGAAATATCAAATCATCAAAGGGACAATAATCAAATAAGCACTAAGTTTAAGGGCACATTTTTACATAATATTAGGACCAGGTCTGAATGTAAATGTTTTAAAGATAATGTACTGAAAGAATGGTATCATTATTAGGAGTGGACAGAAATTATCCCTAATGACCAATTTTCTAAAAACACGATTCTTTGGAAATGATATATTTAAAAATTTCTTCACTCAAAGAAATGATAGAATATTTCAGTTAATTTTGCAAACTTTGACATAAGATAAAATTGAACCATATGGAAATTTTTTTTTGCGGTACCGGGGATTGAACCCAGGGGTGTTCTACCTCCGCGCTATACCCCCCGCCCTATTTTTTATACTTTATTTTGAAACCGGGTCTCACGAAGTTGCGGAGGGCCTCACTAGGTAGAGAGAGAGGGAGAGAGACAGGGAGAGAGAGAGAGAGAGAAAGAGAGAGAGAGAGAGAGCTGAGGCTGGCTGCGAACCCGGATCCTCCGGTCTCCGCCTCCCAAAGTACTGGGATTACAAGCGTGCGCCACCACGCCCGGCCCCATTTGGAAATTTTTAAGAACATCTATTACACACACACACACACACACACACACACATTTTGATGATGTCCTAAGTGTTTATCACCAATTTTAAACAATATACCAAGGGATAGAATACTTGATAGCTCCAGGAGCACTAGACTGTTTCTGGCGTTTGAAACAAGCACCAGCATTTATTTTGTACTTATACATTTATTTGAATAATTTCATACTTTAATAAATGCATGTAGTTTTGAATTTCTAATTATACATACAAAATTATGAAAACATAAACTGTATGACAGGGACATTCCAGCTGATATAACACACAGTTTTTTTTTTTCAAAAAACAAGACCTCTGAACAAAGATTCTCATCCTAAGATGGAGTTGTCACATAGACGGATACTCATATTTTTCTCCATATGAGATGGGTTCTTCACAGATACAAGAAAGCACTTTCCTTTTTATCCAAATCTTTTGATCATTTACTGAAAATAAAAGCTTATTGGGAAATACTGATTCTTCTTTATTCCTTCCAAATTATCATTATTGTATTATTTTAATTATTTGTGGTACTGGGAATTGAACCCATGGGCATTCTACCTCTGAGCTACACCCCCAGCTCAATTTTATTTATTATTTTTATTTTGAAACAGGGTCTCAGTAAGTTGCTGAGGCTAGTCCCAAACCTGTGATCCTCCTTTCTCAGCCTCCCAAGTACTGGGATTACAAGCGTGTGCCACCCTGCCCAGCTGTTATTACAGTTTTTATTGTTGTTTGTTGTAAAATTTGAGCCATCTTGACGAGCATGAATCATTAAGAAAACAGTTAATACTAGAATAAATGAATGTGTCATTCAACGGTTGTGTCCCAAGAGTCTAAGGAAAACAAATCAGAAAAGAAGTTGCATTACTATTCAATGAGAAGTGATACAAATTTAGTTCCATTTAATTTAAAATACTTTTATGTAAACGGTAAACAGAGATGAAAGAGTAATTTTATAAATACTGATGACAAATGCTGCTTTAATTACAAAGAATGTGTGTATCAAAGAACATTCTCTCTCTGGATAATTTTGAATGTGTAAATGACATGGAATGCATTGCATTCTAAAAGAAATAGGAAGTAATAACATGAAGAGAAAAAAACGAGGCTGTGTGTATGCAAGAATGTTCTGGTCTTTCTTTTTTCCTATTTAATTATATTAATTTTTATATTAAAAGAAAAAAGAAAGAAAATGGAGTATTTATATTTTGTGAGTATATTTAAATTGATAAATACTTTCTAAATATACTTTCATAGGTACATCGTAATCTCACATTTTTTTTTATTTTTGCTCGGTACCGGGGATTGAACCCAGGGGCATTCTACTCCGAGCTATACCCCCGGCCCTATTTTTTATCCTTTATTTTGAAACCAGGTCCCACGAAGTTGCAGAGGGCCTCACTAAGTAGCTGAGGCTGGCTGTGAACCCGGATCCTCCGGTCTCAGCCTCCCAAGTACTGGGATTACAAGCGTGCACCACCACGCCTGGCTGTAATCTCACATCTTAATGAAGTTCAGAGTGATAATAGGGACATACATACACACAACACTTGGCGACTTTCCGTCTCTGCTCCTCCCCTTCCCTCCCTTTCCCTGTACATGGTATGGAGATTGGTGTTGATAATTTTATATATGTACATAGCATCAATGACAGTGTTGCCTTCATTAATACTCCCTCATTTATCAAGTAGGGTCCTGTCAGAGAAATAAAACAACTGAATGATATCTAATAAAGGAATTTATCATAGACATTTGACTATAACCTATTGTGGGAGTGAGCTAAGCTCTCCAATTCCGGGTGGTATTCTTGTGTTGGGCCTGAAGTCAGCAGGGCTAATAGTCGGAAGAGATGGATATATGTGAAGTAGAGGAGAGCAATGACAAATTGGAATTTGGGAGAATGGACTGAAACCCAAAAGCATGAGCTGGAACCTGTGTGTCTCTCTCACCTCCTGCAACTTTGAGGATGTGGATTATGTGCAAATATGCCAGTGCCCTTCATCAGCAGCTGCACACAGGCATGGTGCAGGATTTGTAAGGGTGCAGGAGCTAGCAGAGCCGAGGCCCAACTGCTGCCACAGGGCACCAACATGAACCAGCATGGATGGCAGTGTTCATTCAACCCTGTATCAATACAGCATTTGAGTTGATAGAAAAGGGGGTGATGTTGTCTTCCAGTGACAAAAATTGGTTTGAGGGATTGGGTACGAAAGAAAGAAAGGAAGAAGGAAGGAGGAAGGAGGAAGGAAGGAAGAGAGAGAGAGAGAGAAAGAAAGAAAGAAAGAAAGAAAGAAAGAAAGAGAAAGAAAGAAAATAAAGCTTATTACAATGTCTTTGGCCCTCCAAAGTTTAACTCTCCTGAACAAAATCTGGTTCCTTGGTATTTGATTTCAAGAGGTGGGAGGGAAATTAGGGGGGGGGGAAGTAAACACGACTTCTGTGGAAGGCCATAGAGAAAAAAGCGTTGAGAAACAGTGCTGACACTAACGCCTAAACATAAACACGGAGGCTCACTGATGTTTCCAAACATCATGCAAATGTTCAGACCGGCCAGTCCTAAATTGACAAGGCATAAAGGCTCCATGCTTATGTTCTGCATCTTGAAGTTCAATATTTCTAATGTTTCTAGACCAAAGTGGACAATCATTGAAGACTTAACTTCTATGCTCTGTGCCTGTTGTTTGACATTGGGCAGTTTATGGGATATGCCCATCACAAAACTGGAATGGCACTATTGTCTCCCACTACCCTTGTGAGGTTTAAATGAGGTGCCCCAAGGAACAGCACATGGTTTCAAGTGAGAATAAGGTGAGTAGAGACTTACAGCTAGAATATTTAGAGTGTGGTGGATAATACCAAACATAGCCCTTGATTAGTATTTGCTATGGTTTGAATGTATCCCTTCCAAAATTTGGGTGCTAAAATATAAAGTCCAATGTGATGGTATGAAGACGTTGGGCCTTTAAGAAGTGGTTAGGTCAAGAGAATGCTCCCATCATGAGTGGAATTAATGCTCTTATAAGTGAGGCTTTTTACAGGGCTTGGGTGGCTTTCCCACTACCTTCTGCTGTGTGAGAATGCATCATTCCTCTCTCAGAGGATGCAGCAAGTTTGTGTTTGAAAGCAGACAGCAGCCCTCAGACACCAAATCTCCCAGTGCCTTGACCTTGTATTTCCCAGCCTCCAGAGCTGTGAGAAATACATTTCTGTCCTGTATAAATTACCTAATCTGTGCCATTTTGTTATGACAGCACAAAATGGAATAAGACAACATTTCAATTTTAGGAAGAATTCTGGACATTTCTAAGATTTTTATCATTTAATATAATTATTTTACTGTAATGTTGTGGGAACTTATTATCAAGTCAGGCTAGGTAATTCACCCTAGCTGGTCAATGGCTAAGTTTTAGTTATCGCTTAACATCCAAACTCTCAACTGAGCTGTTGTTTTTTTTTTTTTCAGTGACATAATCTGTCCCCGTTAGAGTATCAAGTTGCCATTCTTAAAATATTAAATTAAAAATTTTCTTCTTTAGTATTTTGAGAGAATACCTCCATTGCCTATGGGCAAATGGGCAAAAAATAAGGGTGTCCAGGAGTCTGATGATGAAAGCACAAGTCTAAAGTTACAAGTGGTTCCTCTGATTCACAGCTCACTGATCCATGACCTCTTCCAAATCACTTCCAGCCTCCCTTCAGCTGCAGTTTACCTATGTAAAATGTGTTCAAAATAGGAAGGCAGCTAAGACAGTCTCAGACACATGGTAAATCCTAAGTAAAAGTAGCAATTACTCTTGCTTTCACCCCTGGAGAACTTTAACATCAATGTGCTAAAGGCAACAAAACATACTTGCTTGATGAGAACCTAGGGAACAAAGTTTTGTTTGAGCTGGTTTAAAGAACAAGTAATATTATGCAAAAAGTCATGTCCTCTGTGAATTTCCTTAACTCTAGAGATACAACAGCTAAATTCAGAGAGCCAGTAGTGCAAGACATTTGAAAGCCAGTGGAGCATGAGGCTGGACAAAAGATGCATTGTTATGTGAAAGAGTGGTTTCAGAGGATATCAGTCGAGGAATTATTATTCAAGCCGAATGATCCATATGATATTGCATTGCATTATCATGAGAAAGTCTTGCTAGAGTATATTTCACTATAGGACTTTGAAATATTACTAGAAGATGTGGATTCTTTATGAGGATAGATTGCTAGTATCTTTCATAGTGATCAGGTGTTCTCAAAGTTTTACTTAAAAGGATTTATTGAATCAAAGACATTTGTCTATTAGTTTTGCTTTAGATTTCTTCAGTGGCAATTATACTATATTCAGCTATACTGTAGTCCTTAATGATGCTAATAACTTCTTTTGCCTGTGTTAGCACTTTTATCAGAAAGAGAAATGAGATTCCATGTTTTTGCAGTGTCTAAATCTAAGCATATCTCAAATCCCTTTAAATGCCAATCTTTCCAATTCTCTTCAACAACTTCTGACACTACAGACCACAAGATTGTATTTATGTACAATTTTTCTAAAGTCATAAATGAGTGTCAAATCCATCTACAGAGATCTATCTACCTATCATTTATCTATCTATTTATCTATCATCTATCTATCGTCTATCTATATCTATATATTTATAACTTTTTTTGGCAGTGCTGGCGATCACACCCAAGGCCTCTCACACCCTAGGCCAGTGCTCTACAGCTAAGCTACATCAACAGATATCTACTTATATTTTTAATGTCCACAATAGTCTTGCTATTGTTATTATTATCTCATTTTATTTGTAAAGACACTGAAATATAGGGAAGTAAATTCACTTTCTTCAGTGTCTTATGAAAAGAACACAGAATTCAGACATGGAAATGTTTTGCTCTAAATCCCAAAAATCTATCCTTCACATCATTCATTCTTTTCTTTCTTGCTTGCTTGCTTGCTTTTTCTTTTCTTGTGGTACTGTGATTGAACCCAGGGGCATTCTATCTCCGAGATACAGACCAACCTTTTTTATTTTGAAACAGGTTCTCCCTAGGTCATTAGGAGTCTTGCTATGTTGCTGAGGCTCTCCTTGAACCTGGAATCCTCCTATCTCAGCCTCCCAAGTACTGGTATTACAGGTGTGTACCACCATGCCTGGCTCACACCACTCTTTCTTAAAGCTCTTTCAAATTCACACAGGATTTTCTGGTTGACTTTCCCTTTTCATTTCAGAGTAAAGGGCTCAATTTAAAGGTTGCCAGCATTGTTTTTCTGCTTATCTCCTCCTTTCCTATGGGCAGTGTTCAAAATTATCCTCAATCATTATCGCACATGTGAATTTTATGTCCAGAAAAATACTATTGGCTTCTGGAGTATTAGTTTGCCAAAAACAGTCTTGCATTATGCCTGTTGTCTCAGTGTACTGTCTTTTAGGACTTTCCTGAATTGTTCATTTTAAAATATCACATTATTACTAATTGTTGTTTTAAAATCCACTGAGATAGGTTTGCAACCTATGTACTTCCAACTTTTGCCATAATATCATTAGAAGAGATTGAATGGTCATGTTATGTCTATACAGAGAATAATCTAATTGTTCCCTTTACACATGTATGAATCTATAACTATTAATTTTAATGTTTGTCATTTCTTTTTATTTTGTAATAAACCCATTTCCTATAATTTAGTAACAAGAAAAAATGAAAGTGAATTTTTACAATGCAAGAGCAAGAAAGCTTTGATGATGAATTGACTCACAGAAAATGCACCCCAACATTTATGGGCCAGTGTTAGCATCCCAACATTTATGGGCCAGTGTTAGCATCCCAACATTTATGAGCCAGTGTTAGCATCCCAACATTTATGGGCCAGTGTTAGTCACATAATGTTCATATGAGAACCAGAAGACAAAAATCTGGTTCAAGAGATACAAGTTTCTAGCTGGGCGTGGTGGTGCACGCTTGTAATCCCAGTGCTTGGGAGGCTGAGACAGGAGGATCATAGGTTTGAGGACAGCCTCAGCAAGTAGTGAGACTCTCATTAACCTAGTGAGACCCTGTTTCAAAATAAAAATAAAAAATAGGGCTGGAGGTGTAGTGTAGAGGTAGAATGTCCCTAAATTCAATCCCCAGTACCACAAAAACATATATTAAAAAAGAGATACAAGTTTCTATTTTAACTAGTTATTGAATTAGTTATGCTAGAAGAATATGCCTCAAGACGATGATTTAACACAGGCAGCTAAAGAAGTTGTGATTACTCATCACCATGAAGCATGGTATTTCATTCAGTTGAAGGACTGCTGCTCTAATTTAATTGTGTTACTTGTAGATGCCTAGTATTCTTGATTCATAAAAAAAAAGTGACGTGGTAACTATTTTGGAGTTGACCTCATCAGCAGAAAAAATCTTTTAAAATAGTTAAATAATGGTAGCTTTGTCTCAATGTTACCTGAAGTTTCAAAGAGATTGTCATTTAATTCCTACCAGTTATGGGGTGCATTGTTCAGCCACTCCCCCAAGAAAACCTGCATGGGGAACATATATGAATCTGTGCTTTCTTGGATCCACTGTGATATTCAAGCCCCAACAGGACTTCTCCCTAACTGCTTCCAGCCAATATCTGAGCATGACAGTTGTTCTATGGGCCAATAATTCCTAACTCAGGGCAACTCGAATGGGTAATCTCTGCTGATGGGGGACGCCTCGCTGGCCTGGGTGAGACTCACTCAGAACTAACTGCTCTAGAGACAAAAGCTCCTTCTATCCAATCCTTCTTCTTTTAACAGCTGACTTTTACATGTGTGAGATATTCATTGCAGTCTGAAGGCTCTCCGTATCCTCTTTTGCAGTCCATCCTTCACTGGTTTCCCAGTAATTCTCTTGTATATCTATCCTATCTTGGCTTTTGCTTCTCAGAGGACTGGAACTGACACATAAGAGATCTACATGGATCAAAATAGATGCTGTAGCTGTCAAATAAATGTTTTTATACATTCACAGAGTAACTGAGCTACAGCATATTTGTGGAAAAGCTGGTGATTATTTTTACAAAAAATCGATTTCAGTGTGAGAATCTGCGCTGTCTCTGCTTGGTACTCATTATAATTTTAGAATTATTCTAGCCCTTGAAATTCTATAATTTTCTGTAGAATAAATAGCTCAGCTTGTGGAAAAATATTTTGATAGTTACAATTATTAGGATAGACATATTCTGTAAAAAATTTGGATTAAGTTGAGAAGTTCTATGATTTTTCAGCCTCTGAAATCAGTAAATATCCAAAGAATTATAAATAAAGATAATTTAGTTTTGCAAATTTTGTCCTCCACAAATATTTGTCAGACTATTACTTTTAATGGAACCAAAAGACGATTCAATGAATATCTATGACAATACACGGAATGAAATATTTATATATTTTAACATGATAATTAGAATGAAGGGTATAATATTTTAACAGACTTTCCTCTGAGCTTTCTAATACTTAGATGATTACTGTCCTGTCAATTTAATGAAAAATATTGAACATTATGATATATTAATTAAAATACATATATTTTCCAGAAATATATAACTGGAATATAAAATATGAATAAAATAGGTAATTATTTTACCTATAAATGGCTAGGTGTTCCTGTTCATAATTAATTAAACTAGAAATACTGGAATCAAGATGACCTCCATTTTTCCACCACCCAGAAAATCTTTTTAGGTCAATGTCTAATATATATTTTATTTATTTATTTATTTATTTATTTATTCATTTACTTATTTATTATTGTGTGTGTTATACTGGAGATGGAACCCAGGGACCCTCTACCTCCAGGATACACTCCTAGACCTATTTTGAGTCTTCTGCTCAAAATCTTTCAATGTCTCTTCATATCAGAATAAAAGCCATAGTCCTTACTGTGGTTTACAAGGCCTTGCCTGGACAGTTACTACTCCCTGACCTCTGTACTCACTATCCTACAGCTGCAGTGACCTTCTAATGTTCTTCAAATTAGCCAAACATACTCTTCTTCTGGGCCTCAAAACCTAGTTCCTTTGGATAAAATGCTTTTCCTCCAGATAGCTACGTAGATCCAGGTTCTATATTAGGTCTTTTAAGCAGCATGTGCCAATGGCTACAGTCTAGGTAAGCATCTGTTTGTTACTTTGCATTCCTTTACCCTGATTTTATTTTCATAAATATTATAACCAACTAACATAAATAGAGTCATCCCTCCATATCCATGGAGGATTGGTTCCAGGACCCTCTGCCAATACCAAAATTCATGGAGGCTCAAGTCTTTTTATATAAAATGGCTTAGTATTTGCCTACAATTTACTCACAGCTTCTTTTATACTTTAAATAATTTTTAGATTACTTATAATAGTAAATACAATGGAAATGCTGTTTATAATTGTTTTACTGTGTTGTTTAGGGAATAATGATAGAGGAAAAATAATCTGTATGTGTTTGACACAGGTGTAATCATTGTGGACCTGACTACACAGCACAAGAAGGAGATTTGAGGCTATCAACATGCAAGGTACAAATGGTGGAGAGAGCCAAGGATCCTGCAAATGCCTGAAGGCCACCGTGGAGTGAGCCCACCCATCACTCCATTTGTGGGCATTCCTGTGGGGCTTGGTGAGTGGCAAGTTCAAATTTTGCTTTTTGGGACTTCTGAAATTTGTTTTTCAATACTTTCCACCTGAGGTTGTTTGAATCTACAGATATGGAATCCATGGACCGAAGGGCCAACAATATGCATTTTATTTGTGGATTTTCTAGCCCCCTCTGGGTATAGCATAAGTTTCAAGAAGGCAGAAATACTGTTTTATTTACTGCTGTATCATCAGAACTTTGGTCATTGTATGGTCCAGTTGTAGGGACGCAATCTTAAATGAATGGAGCAGCTGAATGGTAGTTCTGATCCTGTGCTTGGAGGACTTCCTTCAGCTTCCCTGTGTGTTTGCATCAGAATGGTATAGGCACAGTGGTATCCAGATACAACTTCCCATGCGTTTCTTGCTCTACTGAATATTTTGTTGGTAGAGCCACTGATTAGCTTTGCTGTGGATTAACTTTCCGAGAATGTTCATAAATCCTTGGAAGTTAGAAGCCATGTCTCTGAGACACAACAAACAGCTTTGTTTCTTGACAGAGTAATACAGATAGTATCTTTGGGACAAATTTCAGGCAATCTCTCTGTCTAAAATAAAAAGTATTGGGGTTCCCTAAATTTAGAGTTTGTCTTCTTTAACATAAATCACTGAATATGAGGTATCACCTGGCAGACTTTTTGTTGCTCTGTGTATATTAGGGTGAGTAGAACTGGTGTAAATATTTACACTCTGCTTATTGCTACTGATGTGAGAAATTGGTCTACAGTTCAGGCAAAGTTTGTTTTCTTTTTTTTATTTTGGTATTGGGGATTGAACCCAGGGGCATTTTACCATTGAGCTACACCACTAGCCCTATTTTAGTTTTTATTTTGAAACAGGGTCTCACTAAGTTGCTGAGGTTGGCTCAAACCTGTGATCCTCCTGTCTCAGCCTCCCAAGTACTGGGTGTGCACCACAACACCTGGTTCAAGTTTGTTTTCTTCTATGCGAATCTTAGACATCTATTAGGTGTTCAAGTTGATAGTCACATATGGAGTGAAAAGGAGAGGTGTTATTTGAGATATATATTTAGAATAATTTTGATAGTGAGGATACAACGAATCATAAATCTATATGAACTAATGTAGAAAGGGAATGTGAATAAAGAAGAAAAATAAGTCCAAGGAATTTACATTGAAAAGAGTTTTCTTGCAAATCCCAACTAAAATGGCAAGGAGTTAAAGAATCAGGACAAAAGAAAAGCTCTATCAATTATTGTCCAATATCCCTTTCTGCATTCTTCCTAAAAATGGTAGGGGTTTTAACTAAATGGCTATAAGAGAAAACTACTTTCCTTAAATAACCTACTTATGGCAGAAATTTTAAACTTTGTTTTTTTTTTAGCAGTATTCCTATATCCTAATTTTGATTCTTTGGGTAGTTTCTTTGCTGATATGCAAACTCAATAATGGACACTTCCTAGCTCTAGGGAACTGCTCTGTTTTATTTTTAATTAAATCTGAGACTTTGAAAGTTTGAAAACCACCTTTTTTTTCCACAGCAGTGGCAAAGAAGAAATTGGAAAATAGTATTTGTCAGAAACTTTTGCCTTGTTTTGGAGGGATGGCATATAATCCCCATGCGAAGTCACAGAGGCTGCCTCTGAGACACATTTTCATTGCTTCTCATACCAAGTACTTCAAAACAGGATACATTGCTTTCTATGAGTCCTTGGAACTTCTTAAACATGTCATACACACATTTGTCTCTCTTTTCAAACTTGAAAATTAAGTACCACTAAAACTTAATATAATTGGTATACGTCTAGACTTTATACTGCTATATTTTAACAAAGAATCCTTATATTAAGCTGCAGAATAAAAGTTTTTTTAAAAATATGATGCTTTATTCAAATTATGAGGTATCATGTAATTATTGCATACCCAAATTCTTCAAATATGATATATGTATTGGATAGATTTTTGGCCCCCAGAGTTTCATGTGTTGAAACCTTGATCCCCAGCATAGCAATATAAGAAGAGAGGGGAGTTTTTAAAAGATGGGGTCTTGTGCAAGGGAATTAGGTCATGAAGGCATCACCCTCGGAGGCAATTAATGCTGGTCTGGAGAAGTAAGATCATGTTTTTGCAAGTGTGAATTGTTATACAAGAGCAAGCCCGGCCCATTAATCTCTCTGGCTTCCTGTCTTGCTATGAGCTTTCTTCTACACATGCTCCCACCCCTAGCTCATTACTGCACTCATTAAGTAACTCTGAGCATGATAAACTAAAGGGGTAAAATTCTGATTGGGGGAAGAGAAAAGGAGACATTTTATAGGTGTTATAATGCTTCAGTCAGTTACTGAAGTGATCCATAAAGTAGTTGTCTTTGAGAATTACTTGCTGAAATCATCATTAGATAATGATAATTACATTTATTAACCTCCTTAAAATATTAGTTATTAGTTTCTATATAGATAATTTTATTTATATGTAAGATAATCATAGAAAAATAATGAAAAACAGAGTTTCCAGTGAGCAAATAAATACACAAATTTGTTTTCTGAATGTAAATATTTGTAGATAACATCTTTAAGTGATGTGAAATATCAGTAAGTAATATACTATGTCTCAAAATTGGAGTCAAATAAATAAGTAGGAAAAATAAAAAATTAGAACATAGATACATGTATGAAATCCATTCTGTAATTTCAGAAAAATATTGCTCCTTAACAAAATTCATGATGTAAGACTCAAATTTTATTCCAGGGTAGTGTAGTACAAATTTGGAAAAAATTCCTCAAAGATAAAATGAGATATAGGGTCTACTAGAATATTTTATGTAAATGAATTTGTCAAATGCAAAAAATTAGTGTAATTATAATTTTTAATATATGATATAACATAAAGGATTGGTAATGAAAAGTATTTTGAGGGTCCAGAAAACAGTAATGTATGATTTGTGTGCTTATTGAGAGAAAATAATACACTGGGTTACGGATGATACAAAAATTTGAGTATGATTTTCTAAGTGAGTAATAATATTATTGACACAAATAGAGAGATATTAACTGTTTTACAAAACCATAAAAGTCCCTATGTTATTGTCCTTCTATACTTCAAATATTAATTCTGATGATCTAAGAAGCTATATAATCTGCTTCTTAACTGGGCATGCTTATCTTTAACTTGGATATCATCCATAGATGGATGATTCAGGTCAAAATAATCAAGCAACTTTACATTGTCCATGCATGGGAAGAGGAAAAATTGTTAAACATCTTCGCTACACTAGTTAAATTGAGAAGCAGTTGAGGAATGAATGCCAGTTGGTATGGACAGATTTTAGAGAAGGGGCACTGAATGTTTTCCTTGAAGGAGTTACACACTTGTAGTTTATTCTACCGAAGAGTGCCTTTTGTTTAAGTGTGTCTTTTGTTTAAGAGTGTCTTTTGTTATATTTTAATACTTCCCTGTTCACCACAAGTTTGAATCCTATCTACAGTGTAGGATCTAATCTGACTCAAATATTTTTATTTGCCTGGCTTATGTAGGAAATTGAATTTGCTTCTCCTTACTTTGGACTTTACATGCCCAATATGAACTTAAACTTTCAGAGCATGAGTGATATTCAAGGTCAGTCAGTAGGATTGCAAATATACAGATTGAATATACCTTAACCAATCTGCGTGGAACCACAGTGTTTCAGATTTTGGATTTTCAAATTAAGTATGCTCAATCTGTATACATAAAACAACTCAGGACAGAGAACTATAATAATTAAGAAATTTTAATTCTGTGAAGAAAGTCTCATGATCTAGTAATTGTAAGAGAAGAAAAGACATAAAAGTATAGAATACATTTGACTTTTAGTGTATCTATAAAATAAAATAATTATATTTAAATATTAATAAAGACATTAGTTGATTAATACATTTAAAACATTTCCAAATATGTTGATATCATAGCCCATACTTAGATCATCAAAAAATGAGATGCACCTAGCTATTGAAACTGAAGAATGAATTACCTGTGAAGCCATGTATACAGAGATAAGATATAAAAATGAAATCATATAATGATGAATATCACCTGGGCTAATAAGAGATATTAGATGATACCTAATTCACATCACAGAGTTATCTGTGCAAGGGAATGGAAAAGTTTGTCCATGAGGGGCTGGTAAATATTTTAGGTCATTTGTATCACAAGGTCTCTAGTAACTATTCGACTCTGCTGTTATAGCAAAAAAGCAGCCATAGACAATAAATACTTTTAAAACATTTATTTTTAACAAAAACAGACAGCAGCCTGCATTTAGCCTCTGGGCTGCAGTTAGACAACCTCTAGTCTAAGATATGCCTATGCACTGACAGTTATTGGTCTGAAGATATCCTGTGAAATTTATTAGATGGTAACTTTCTTGGAGGCACTACGTTTGTCTTATATCTTTATAAAACTTATGATACTTAACACTGCACTGTACATAGATGCCACTTGACAGAATACTTTTTGAATGAATGGATTGGTTAATGAACAGTGGTGTCTACAACACTTCCAACACTGATTACATATTCACTTGCAGGTAGGGCTGCAAGACAAACATAGGAATTTGACATAATGAGAAAAACTTAAGCTTTGGTTTCTGATAGAATGGCCTGGGTTTAAACCCTTGATTAGAACTGTGCTTAAAACTGGTACACCTTTGACAAGTTATATAGTCGATTTCAGTCATAAATGTTATATTTGTCAAGAGGAATTAGTGATAATGACATGTTAATAAGTTAAATTCATTAAATAAAAATATTTTAATAAAAAGTATGATAGAGTTGGTGTAGGAAATGATATTTTTTGCCCCCTTTAGTTGGGTGTCACAATTTCCTTACCTTGCAGGATCATTAAATGATATAGTGGCTTCTTTTCTTAAAAGAAAAAAAAAAGAAGTCTGGAAAGATTAAAGCATTGCAAAGGACCCCTGAGTTAGGATTTGTAAAGTTGATCACTTGATCAGTAATAAGGAATGTCACATAGGTATGTGAAGGATATTTACTTATGTCAGCCTGTTTCCTTAACTAGTGCAATTGAGCCTTCAAGCCTTTATGCAATTTTAATGTTCTCTGTCTGTATTGCCAAATTGACTAACTAATTTCTCTTTAACCCTGCTCTCTAACTCATTTTTTAACTCTCCTCTCTCCTTGGCAACAGCACATACAAACATGCCTACTCACTTACACATATGCAAATGAAGTCTAAGCATATTCAAAATTATTTATTCTGAGAAAGAACTTAAATTATAAGCAAAATTTAAGAAATACAAAGAAAATGTGAGACTAAGAACATGTTAAAGAAGCAAACTAGAACACACAACAAATTACTTGTGCTTCAAATGAAAACATCCTGTATGATTACTGTAATAGAAATCCATTCCATGATGATAAGATAAAGCTCTGCTGAACCCCAGTGGAGTGAGGGAGGTGGTCCAGGGGAGGGGGGAGGAGGGAGAATTAATGTGAGACTATCAATGCCAATCTCAATATCATGTATGGGGAAGGGAGAGTGGGGAGGGAGCCGGGGAGAAGCTCACCAAGTGCTCTGTGCATGTATGTCACTATCACTATGAACTAACTACATTATGATGTGAGACTACAGTACGTCAATAAAAGTATAAAATTTTAAAAAGGCTCTGTTGTATCAGGCCTTCTTACGTTGATAACATCATTTTAACACTTTTTTCTTTTCTTTTTTGGTACTGGGGATTGAACCCAGGGGAGTGCTACCTCTGAGCTATATGTCCCCAGTCCTTTTTATTTTGAAATGGGGGTCTCACTAGGTTGCTGAGGATCTCACTAAATTGCTGAGGCTGGCTTTGAACCTGTGATCCTCCCCGTCTCAGCCTCCTGAGTACTGGGATTATAGGCATGTGCCACCTCTCCATTTTAACATTCTTTATCAGAAAATTCCTTCCACAGCCATTTAACAAGGCCCAACATAGGTAGAAATAATGCTCAAATTCAAAAGCAGTCTATTTACTGTACTTTTCATAGTGTTTCTACCCACTCCTTCCTTTTTTCCCCCCAAGCACAGCTGCAAGTTTAAGTAGTCAGGCAAACTATAATCAGCCACTTAGATCAGCTGCCGAATCACAGTTGTGCCCAATTTGCTTGTTTAACTTTTTTTCTTGGTTGATTGACCTTGGTTGTCTCCTCCCAACATGTTCATGAAGACACCATGACACACCAGATCTTTTCAATGTGAGTGTCAGAGACTAGCCATACAGAACACTCACACACACAAAGCAAATTAGTCAATGTATTATCATGTTAATATATTTAATTTTACCCTATTTTGTCTTAAAAATAATTATAGACCTCTCACAGTTCTTCTTTTTGGATCTAAATTTGGTTTCAAATACAGAATACAGTTTGTTTCCTGATAATTTTCTTGAGGGGATACATATACATATATAGTGTATATAGAGATATATATTTAGTATATATATGTATATATGTGTGTGTGTGTGTTTGTGTGTATATTACATGTACAGAATTTATATAATGGAAAAATTGTGATATAATTTTATTACTTTCTTTTTATTATAAAAAGGAAAAGAACCTCAAATCAGAAGCAACCATTCATATATGAGGCTTTTGACTTTCCAGGAAAATGACAAAGAATATTCATTCATTCTTAGTAAAAATAGTAACTCTAACCCATTTTTATCACCCTCTTCATACTTGTAAAGCTGAAAAATGTTCAGTATATTAACTTATAATATGTCAGTCCTGAAAGGGGAAAAGAAAAAGTACTATGATAAATATAGCTACAGCAGCTATATAACATTTTTAAATTTATGACATTTTTAAAAGACATCAAGTTTTGATATCATAGAGGAATAGATGTTAAGTGTTATAATGGGGAAAATAGGACCATCATAAAGATTTAGCATGTTGATCAGAAATTTTCTTGTATGTGTGTATGTGTGTGTATGTGAGAGATAATTTCTGCTTTCCTTCATTTTACCAAAGAAACTTTGCTTTATATCTTATAGTAATAGCATGTGATATTATAATTCTAAAATTAGATAACAAAGCTGATTTTAATATTAAATGCTTGCAACAAATTCAATCCAAGTGTGTATTTTTTTCTCCTGTGTGTGTGTGTGTGTGTGTGTGTGTGTGTGTTGCTAGGAATCAGACCCAGGGCCTATGTGTGCTAGGCAAGCACTCTATACTGAGCTATCCTCTCTAATCCTAAAATTATTATTTTTATTTTTTGTTTTGGTACTGTGGATTGAACCCAGGGACATTCTACCTCTGAGCTACACCCCCAGTCCTTTTTATTTTTTTGTTTTGAAACAGGGTCTTACTAGGTTGCTGAGAGTCTTGCTAAATTGCTGAGGCTGGCCTTGGACCTGTGATCGTCCTGTCACAGGCTCCCAAATACTAGGATTACAGGAGTGCACCACCAAGCCCAGCTAGAATTAATTTTTAATTTTTTCTCAAAAGTCTTCTCATTATTTTTACACTGGAATGTTAATATAGCTATAACAGAAATTTTAGGATTCTATAGTAAATACCAAGAAAACTTTTGTGCATGCTTTTCAAACATGAAGGTGCAGAATAAGCACTTGAAAACCTTGTTAAAATGAAGATTCTAGCCGGGCATGGTGGTGCATGCTTGTAATCCCAGTACTTTGGGAGGCGGAGATCGGAGGTTCCGGGTTCGCGGCCTGCCTCAGCTCTCTCTCTCTCTCTTTCTCTCCCTGTCTCTCTCTCTCTCTCTTTCTACCTAGTGAGGCCCTCTGCAACTTCGTGAGACCCGGTTTCAAAATAAAAGTATAAAAAAATAGGGCTGGGGGTGTAGCGCAGAGGTAGAACGCCCCTGGGTTCAATCCCCGGTACCACAAAAAAAAAAAAAAAAAAAAAAAAAAAAAAGAAGATTCTGATTCCGATCATCTGTGGTGGTATCTGTGATTCTGAGTTTCTAGCTTATTCCCAATGATGATGAAAATTATGGTCCGTGAGAAAAAACTCTGACCAGAAGGACTTTAAATCAATAATGATTTCATAATAATAACAGAAATTACAATTTTACATAACTCTTATGTCCAGGGAAAGTTATAGGAAGTGTAAAACTTAATAACCAGGCATATAAAAAATCCTAATTTATCAAATCTTTCCTATGTATAGCATCCTGTTCCAACACTATATTAATACTGAAATTCTGTAATTTGAGTATTACTACAGAAATTTTGTATTATGGGACATTTGTCTAACATTGACTTTCTTTCAGTTGTTTGTACAGCGGCTGACTTATAGTAAATTTAATGCTTGCAGGTAGTGGAATATTTCTGAAACCTTTTGAAGAAGAAGAATATTAGGAAATAGTTGGTATTTTTAAACTGTTCAAATCTGCTGAAATTTCAATGAATTGACATAAAAAACTCATTTGCATCTTAAAACCACAGTTTATAATCTGTAAGTGAAAAACAAACCATGAAGGAAAAAGATTGATATATTCTTCAGGAAATTAGTATGAAAGTCTGCATTTTGTCTAGTGATAAACAATACTTGCTCGGTATTGTATGGGTTAGGCCAGATTTGACCTAAAAGTTAAGTAGATTATACTCTAGTGAGGGATTCTGGGAAGATGATTAGCTATAAGGATATACATGAGCAATAGTCTTCATAAATCCCATGTTGAGATAAAAACAATTATATAAAACTGGAGCATCTCTGTTACTCCTAAAACATTGAGTGTTAATGGGTGTCAGACCTGAACCTGTCAAATATCCCAAATGTCTTGGCCCTAAAGTAAGTTTTAAACCAATCAAGCTCACATATAGTCTTTTGCTCTATGTTTGACCTTTTTTCCTTTAGATAATTCCATTAACAAGCTTAAATTCTTTCTTATATATCTTTATAGCTATTTGTCTATACTTTGGCTATATTTACTGTAAGAAAGAAAAAATTATGGTGTGTAATGGTATTTGTTTTAATGATACTATTTCAGAAGTAAGATTCTCATTCACAAATGTGTCCTTTTTCCTAATACCTTAATAAGTTTCTTTTAAATTATTAATATCTATTTAAAATTTGCTGGCTTTTAAATGTTCGAATCGATTGTGCAAACACAGAGATGAATTGAATTTCATAAGAATTTGCAACACTAGTAGGCTAATCAAGTTGCTAAAAGTAAAAATAAAATGCAAAATACTGTTGGCAGATGAACCAAGGATATGTCACCAACCTTCAGAGACTATTTCCTGAGTTTGAGTTAGCAAATGTATATTAAAAGAATGTGCTGAATACTGGTGACCTGTGGTCAACCTGAGTGTCAACAGAATCTGGACCATCTCATTATGATTAAGGGGCCAACCATGTGACCAAGCTGATTTTCTCAATGAAATTCTTTTTTTTGGTCACATCCCTAAAAATATGTATCTGGATGGTTAGTATGTTGTGTTGAGAAAATATTTGAGTAATATAAAAAGTAAGTACATCCTATGGTCTGATAAGAATTTTTATTAGTTTGCATAGTGGCTCTGCACAGCCTTCAAAAATAATTGTCAGTGATGTGGTTATATTTGTTCTCACTTGTATGTTTTTACAGTAACTTTATCATTTAGTTACCAGATTATACCCCCACTTGATCTGCGTCTGGTGTAGATAGACAGAATGGAGTAAGGCAAAGGCTACTTAATGGTTCAAATGTCACTTCTATATGAAATGACTCTTATAACCATTCTATTGAATGTAGATCTCAAATTCTTTTTGACTCCACGTACCAAATCTTGCTTTATTTTTTCAAATAATCTGTCTTTAACTGAAGTTCTATTATTTTTCTTGTTTTTCTGTGTTTCCTTATTTGATTATAAAATATGCATAAGTAGGGACTAGTTACTGCTCTATCTTTAAACATATAAAAAAGATGTTTAATAAATATGTCCTGACCAAATTTATAAATTATTTTACTGCTGTACACTATATTTACTGCTCAGTGAAACTATGGTTATTGCTGTTATTCTATTACTCAAATAACTAGCATTTGATTTAGGCATTATGTAACATGTATAATCTGAATACAGTTTTCTTCAGCGTTATCTAATCCCCAACAAGTATCATTTTTATAATAATAGACAATAGACATTTCTACAAAGGGAACTGTTTGTAGGAATGGGACATGTGCTATAAGAGGTTAAAAAGAAACACTTCTTAAATATCCCTAAATAATTTCATTAGTTGCACGAAAGGATGTGAAGATGACCTGTTATAGATAGAAAGGAAAAAGTAGAAGTAAGATAGGAAGAGAATTTAAAAGTGGTACATGTAACTATTATCAAAGGAAAAAAGCAAGAACTCTTTCTCAATCATACTCCTAAAGTAATTATCAAGACCTTGCCCATAAATGTGCTGCAATATGTAGCTGAAAAGCTATCTAGTGATGTTAATGGGTAGATTTCCATTATTTTTTCTGTGTTTTTTCATGTTTTCCATATTACACAGTTGAATACAAAGATGAAAAGCAGGCAAAATCCCATTATATAAAAGAACATCTGCAAAATTTTTAGATCATAATAAAAATTTAAGTTTAGTTATTCCAAAAAAGTCATTACCTGTACAAATTCACAAAATCAAAGTAACATAACTACAAAAACATATCAACAAGGCTGATGATATACTTGATGTATAGCAGTTTCACTAAATCGCTTTCTTCAGAATACATTGTTTAGACAATGCAATAAAAGCAGACTGGCAGAAGCAGACTGCTTCAGGTAAAAGAAAAAGTCAGTGAAGAGCCATGATGCTTCTCACTCTGCTGTCCCTTCCCCCACCCCAATAAAACACTCTGAGTGATATTTAATCAGAATCAATATGACTACCAAGACCCATCTATTCTCATAGCTGGGGTTTCTAAACTTTAGAAATAAGAACACAAGAGAAAGAAATAGTTTTCCTGGAAGAAAGAGACTTTATGGAGCCACTTGCCATTTTCCCGTCATGGGTCTTTAGCAGATTTTTCCATTAACTCTAAAATAGAAATAGAAGATTTTGAGAAAATTTCTTAAACCACAAAAGTCTACCAGTTGACCAAGTCAACTAGTTCTTCCTCTTCCAACAAAACACCCTAACTTGGCATGCTCATATTGCTTGATGAGGCATGAGAATCTTCTTAGTGAAGGTGATGAGGTGCCTACTGCTTTCTCTGTTGTCATGATGATATGGGCCAGGCATCTTGGTACCCTGGGCAAACATTGAAAACTATAAACCCTAGATTTTATTTATCTAAAAAGAGAAAGCAGTTATTTGAATTTTCTCTCCTGTTTTTGAAGACATTCTTTTAACATAAGTTCACTAACTCAATTAACAGGAAATAAAAAGTCATTGTTCAGAGGTATAGACAATGAAAGGTATTCTGAACTTAAAGAGGGATTAAGTGGAGAGGTTAGAAGAATTAATATTTTCTGCCTGAGTTAATTTTCATTTCCATTTTAAAAGTAGACACCTGTCTTATTTTCAACAGAACTCTGCCTAAATATTTCCAGTTATCAGAGAACATGGTATTCTGAAGTAAGACTCTTTCATTTGTGGAGTTCTAATTATCTGGCAATATTTACATAGAATTGAAATCTGTCTGCTTGTAATTATGAGCTGTTATTTCTAATTGTCCAGTATGAAAAGACAAAGGGCATTTCTCCACTTAATTATATATTCACCCATTAGTTTTGTGAATGCTTATTGGGTACATTCCCTATGCTTGTCATTATGCCAGGCAGTAAGGATGACAGAATGGAAAAAGGAAAGTTCTTGTCCCTGGGTAGCTTAGGGAATTACCTCTGAGAGAGAGGGGCTATGTAGCAGAGTGTGAAGAA